>VXBX01000364.1:1139511-1197221 GCA_013400415.1 Scytalopus superciliaris
GTCCAATATAGGTAAAGCACTGCATTAGGCAGTCCCTATCTGCACTGTGAAAAAAACACATGGGAAGAAAGCATTTTAAAACAATCCCAATGTCCTTCTCATCTGTGGTGTATCATTACATTTGTAATATTAAAATCTTTATGTGCCTTCTTTCCTGTAATTGCAGATGTTTTATGTACTACAGCATAGATACTATGTTTACATATAGTTTTGTAAAGCATATATACTCTGGTCAGAAAATATGAAAAATATAGTGGATCAAACTTTCAAGTATTGCTCTGTCAATAATTATGCATTAAGAACGCATTAAAATAAAGTTATGACAGAAATTCATGATCTATTGTAATAAAGTGGAAAAAAATTAAAAAATAATCCCCCTCATAATTTACTTTATGCATTGTGTTTTACATTAAGCTCAGATTTTCCTTTGCCCCAAGAGAAGTTACTTTACTCAATTTCATTGAAATCTTTTGGTCAACATCAAATTGTTAATCTAATTAAATTTGAAACAAACATACCAATGTTTGAAATCTAAATTATTACAGGGCACATCCTTTTTTTTTTTTTTTTCCCCCCACTGCTTAACTAGTGTATTGCTTAAATTCACAAGTATTAAAAGTAATAGAAACATAGCAACTTACATGTATTTTTTTAAAAAACACAGACTGGCTTATGCCGTAGCTTGGTTTTGTATTTTAGAGCACATCAAAATTAAGGAAGAGTTTGCATTAATCTGATGATGAGGAGAAGACCCAAAGATGGATAATTGATCACATTCCTGTTCTGCAGATGGAGCCAGGTTTCTGCTGAGGCCCGAGGGAGCAGCACCTTACCCTGATTAGCTGAGCAGACCCACACACTTGTCTGGCCCCCCCTGCTCTTGCTCCACAAGTTAGAGGAGGACAGAATTAAGAGCCACACAGACATCCATGTTTAGACTCTGTATGCCACCTTTCCCTCACTCCCAAATAGCTATTTAGCAAGTTTTTAAATTTATTTTTGCAGTAATAAGTAATTAAACTCTTTTTGCTGACAGTCAGGAGGAAATTTTACTCACAGGAAATACACAGAAATCCCCCTTCTCTCCTGGAAGAATCTGGATTCTTTCCTGTTTTGTATATTTTGATTCTCTGTCAGTTTAGGAGTGATAAAATCACTTAGTTCATTCTCCTACTACTTATTCCTCCTTGGTATTTGTAAACTTCCACATACTTTATTTCAAATTTGAGGCAGGAAAAAAATAAAGCACAGGTAGGGAATTACAAGGAAAAGCTGATTTGATAAAAACAAGCTAGGAAGAAGTAAGGATTTGTCTATTCACTATCCATTAACATTTTCTGAAGGGCAGAGCCAGTTGGAAGAAACAATTTTCTCTGCTAATGTAACTCTGGTGGGAGTCACTATCACCAGTACTGCCCTTACATTATTATCTGTGCAGTGCTCAGAGGTCTTAAAAAACCCAACAAATATCCTTACTATTTTATAAGATTCTCCAGCTACACAAAGAATCGACTGGAATCAGCATTTTGAAAGCAATCTGTCTAGTATTAAACTGTGTAGAATAAAAATAAATGCATATGCAAACAGAATGCAAAAAAAGCCAAATTACTCCAGTAATCAGCAGTTTGATTTAATGCAAATTGTGTTTTTCTCCCAAAGATCTTTCCCTTAAGTGGTGGCTTTAAATGATAAGCTACTGCAATATAAATGTTTAAAAAATATTGACACAATGCAAAGAAGTTGATAATTTAGCAAAACTATTTTATTAAAGCTTATTCTCATGATAAAATAATAGCCAACAAAATCATATTAGGCAGGTCTTCTGCAAATGTGTGTAGCTGCCACCCCTTCAGATATCATCAAGTCAAGATATTCTTGTTTTCTGTGGTATTCTTTATTTTCAGCTATTTACAGTCAAGCATGAAGCAAAGATTACATCAGGAATGTAGAATTACAAGTTTCCCCTCGAGATTCACTGTTTATTTAATTAATGCCAGACAAGAATTTACGATTTCCTTCTTATCACTAAAATACAACTATTTTGCCCTTTTCCCATTGGGTATATTTAAAAATATTGCACTACGTTTAATTTACCTCTTACAATCATCATCATTAGCAACACTATGCGAGGAAAACTATATCCAGCTTTTCTTACCCACTGCGCTACACAAGTCAATTTAAAACCATGAATGTGTTTTTGAAATCAGTATTTGCATTGTTTTCACAGCTCCTTCATGTGTACCAGGGTTTAAATGAAGCACTTGGATATATTTGAAAACCTCTATAGTAGTCCATAAGAGCAAACACTGATGGGGATTGAATGCAGATCACCACCAATGGTAAGCCACTGAGAAAATGGAGTGGGGAACTCTTAATATGCATCTCAAGCAAGTATAGGTTAAATAACTTTGAGCCAATAAGGGAAGCTAATTTTGTGCGATTATTTGCTGAAGCTTAATTTCAGAAGTGTGTCACATGCCTATTTTAGCATGGATAGTGTTTTCCATACATCAACTAAGTATCAACTGCCCAGATCTCACAAAAAAGTGCAAGTAGTTGCATGAATGGAAGAAACCATTTTGTTTAGAAGCCCAAATAGGCTGTTCCATGGTGAAAACCATCGCTTCTTAATTTTGCCCATCACAAAATAAACTGAGAAGCAAATCTAAAGGAGAGGTACATTATAGACGACCTCAAAAATCAAAGGAGTTAATTACCATCTTAATCTCCATTCCCACGAAGGCATTTTGTTTTCTACTACCAGCGATACCAGAGATAATGATATGAGTACCTAGCACAGTACCTAAAATAAAGATGATATTTTATACAAAATTTCTATACACAGAAGATGAAACAAAGACACGTTTACAGGAAATAAATAAGAACAATGGCCTTAGCCAGGATATGCTAAGATCCACAGTTTACACATAGCACAATACCAGATAGTTCTTTTCAAAAGCAGCTGGCTGAACTTCTTCCTCATCTCTACTGGACTTATACATTGACTCAAATAAAACATGTTATATACACTATAGGACATTTTGCTGACAAAGGCAATCCTTCTCCTCAGACTGTATCTTTTGTCTGAGAAGCTGAATGCAACTTACCACTATATGATTACTCAAAAGTGTTGAGAGAACATGTTGAGCTATTTTGTAAATTATTTTGTACCTTAAGCTTTCCAAAATGATAGTCTGCAGCAAAATATTAATATTCTTTATATTACTTAAACCATCATTACATGCTTTTTCACAGAATGCAATGAAGCCTCCAACTCTTATAAAGAACACCTTTCCCTTACCAGGTTATCAGATGATACAACACTTAAACTTACGGTTTTGTTCTGAAAGGCCAGAACAACCTCTTATCTCAAAAATATTCTCAATTTTTACAAGATACCAGTATGTACTTTGATATCTAATATTATTCAATCAGGATATAATAGCCCAAGGTTCTAAGGAGGATTTTTTTTTTTTTTAGCATAGCATTACTATACCTCATGTTAATTACAAACTATGAAAAATCTTTGTATTTAACAAAAATATGGGAAACAAATGATACGCAACGTTAACTTCAGTATTAAGAACAGACAAAATGAAAGACATTTTGTTTGCTTTCACGATATGTTTGGCAAAAAATACACAACTACCTAGAAGACATACAATAAAACTGATTAACACTTTAAAGCCTGGCCCCTCAGTGACTTCCGTGTCAGTCATCAGCTTAGGCATGCAACAAGCTTATAATGTTTTAATTGTATAACGGAAACTAAACATTTTGAAAATCCTGCCAGTTTCCCATTGAAAACAATAGCTAAAAAAGCAAAAATAGGGGAGGGGAAGTGGGAGAAAGTAATAGGTCAAGGAAACCACACACACTGATGTGAAATGGTAGGGTTACATAATTAGAAAAAAAAAAATAAAAATAAGTTATTAAAAATAAATTTCCAATATAAACCCCAAAATGTAGTTCTAACCAGCCAGTTTAACAAAACGATGGTGCTGTAGCTGGAGAAGAACCATTATTAGCAATTAACTGTGGAGAAGCAGGACACGTACATTACACCAGTGTTTTAATTTAATTTGTGTGTGTTTGGAGTTAAGTGCAAAGTATTCTTTTAGTCCATTCCTTCAAAGACTAAATATGTAAATATCAGTCTACTGATTGAGGTGGATCAACTGGTTCTTCTGATATGATGTTCAATGTTGGAGCCTCCGTCAGACTGACATCTTCGCTATCCATTTCTTCTGCTATAACGGATTCCTCTGAATCCTTAGTCACTCTTTTGGACTGCCGCTCTGACAACATGTTCTCCAGAGACTCTATATCCTCAATGCCTGCCTTGTAGTGGATCATCAGCAGTGTAAGGGCCTGCAGTCTCTCACCCGACTTGGCCAGTGCAGCAGAGATCAAGGCTTTCTTCCTTGCGTCGGTTGTCTCTTTTTCTTCTTTAACAAGCGAATTATTATTTTCCAGCTCCTGGTCTATCTCATTCTGTAGCTTATCCAACATAAATTCTAATTTCTGAAAACGCTCCTCTGTGGGTAAACTTCTGTAGAGGTCACGTCCGATTTCCTTAACAGCAATGAAGACACTGTCATCTAGACCACCCTCCTTTCGGACCAGCTTTATCCCGGTATTTGATGCGCGTTTTGAGGGACTGCTTGGCCCGCTGATTTCGGTATCGCTACTTTCGTTATCAGAAGTGTTTGGTGTGTGCTTTGGCGAAGGTTCAACCACATCTGTTCCTTGCTCAGCAAGGCGAGCTTTGGGGACTTGCCGAAGGTTTAACAAACGGGTGCTTGTGTTGATGATATGCCTGGTCAAACCCGTAGTTCTGTTCCCAGACTTAGACTCTGAATCAACACGAGAGGACCCAGCCGGGGGAGCCTCCTGTCCTTCTGCTCTACAACTTCCCACAGCTCGATCGAGCCGCTTCTCAGCTCCAACACAAAAGGGCGTCTCAGTTAAACATTTTTCTTGACATTTTTTATGGCAAACGTAAGCACAGAGCATGCACTGCGAAGCTGCTTTAGTCCACACTTTCTTTTTGCAGTAATCACACCAAGTTGGATTCTGAAACTGAGTATCTTGAAAGTTATGCTTGTTCTCTGTAAGAACTTGTCCCAAGAAAGGCTCCTCTTTCTGAACTGCACGGGCTTCTTCTTCAAAGTGACATTCCCTCTCTTTCTCCAGAAGAACACTCGAATCATCCATTTCACCTTCTTTTAAATATTTGAATTGTAAAGTTACATCGCCGTAACAAAATTTTTCATTGAAACCCTTATGGGTTGTCAAATTCCTCAATGCTGTTCTAGTGACTGCTGCTTTAGGGGTAGGAGCAGACAGTTTAAATGTTCTGACAAATTCCATTGAGGATGTAGCTATACAATCTAAAGCAATTTCTTCAAGTTTTATGCTTGCATATCCTAAGCAGATAAAACCACATGCTTTGAAAGGGTCTCTGCACCACAGTGCAACATTAAGGTACTTATGGTATCCTTCTACTTCAAACAGACAGGAGGATGTTCTCGTCCTTGGCCATCGGCCTTGCCGGATTTTATAAGGAATTTCTGGTGATTCCCATGTCCGATGATCGTCGCTGTCTTTGTAACTACGTGTAGTTTCTGAAAGTCCATCTTTTGATGCATCTTGCTTTGGTGCTGTTACTACTGGTTTTGATGCTGCTGGGTCTTCTATTTGATCGCTATTTTTAACTACCTTCTCTGCAGATTTTTCTCCGTTATTTACAGGTGGAGGTGGCCTCTCTGGTTTATCAGAACATACACTTCCAGTTTCTAACACATTTTGGCTTTCACTCGGAGGCAAAACAGGCCTAATTTGTGGCCTAGGTGGCACAGGAGGCTTAGTACTGGATCCTTGTGACTGTTTACCCAATTGCTGCGATGCATCTGCACCCTCACTAGTTTTAGGTGTTGCCACTTTAGCTCCGTCTTTCTGTTGAGTTTTTGACGCTGTCTGATGACTTCCTAAATGTAGTTTCCGATTCAGGATCGGAGATATAGTTCCAAGAGGTTTAGCAGCAAGTATTACTACTGAACGTTTAGGACTTGGAGTGGCTGGCAGATCTTCTTTTTGGTCAGGTGATTCACAAGCTAAGTCCTCAAATTCCGAATCAAAATCTCTGCTATCAACATCAGCTGCTAAACTAGCTTGGTCATCTTCTGTCGGTGCCAAGAAAGCGGTGTCTTCCAACTGTCCAAATCCATCCTGCAGTGCTGAACCGTGCTGATTATACCCAACAGGCCTTTCATAAAAGACTAAAACTCTGTCTCCAGCCTGTCTAATAAGCTTCAACACTTGGACAGTTGATGTGATTTTAACACCTATTAAAAAAAGACAAAAATTGTTAAATTTTAATTACAGTATCAATATAAGTGACCAAAAATAGTCAACAAACATTGTTGCTCTCTAACAAAGGAAATAAGTTATGACAGAGCTTAATTGGAATGTAACAGATGAATTTTTTCAGTTTTATTCATACAAATGTATGACTTCAGGAGATGGAAAAGATAATAACCAATACTCCAGTTTACTGTTTCCTAATAATACTGTAATCTTATGAAGTAATGTTAATTTGATATGCTAACATTTTTAACCTTGGTCTTACTCAAAGTTTGGGCTTTTTAGCAGCATACATTTAACAAAGGACTCAAAAAATGGGTATTTTTTTAATACAGTTGTAATTAAAACAGAAGCCGGCTAACAAAGAAAATAGTTCCAATGAGTTACCAAAATGGTGTGGCTGAAAAGTGAACTGAACCATCTTCCTCATCAGAACTTTCAGAGTCATTGAACGTATTCTCCTATGGTAAGTTTCAATAAACTACACGCAAGCTAAAATATCTTGATGAGCACACAGTCCAAGTCAGTAAGAATTACCTTTCCTTTGTTCCAAAACAATCATCAATTACCTCTTTGATGCACTGGAAAACCCTTATAAGTCACTGGAGTATTGCAATGGGAATTTAGGCAGTACCTAATGAAAAGAACTTGGAGTTGTTAAGCTCTGGTCTGTAAAACCTCTCAGGTATAGCTGTTAAACTCCCTGCTGACACAGTCACATTAATGTTTTGGCTGTTTCTGGGGTTTTTTGGGGTTTTGTTTTTGTTGTTTGTTTGTTTTAATGTTGCTGTCCAATGTTTATTCAAGTCTATTTTAGATTTTACCTAGCAAGGAGTAAATAAATATGCAAGAAAATGAGTCAAGTGGACAAAAACCTTAAGGAGTCATAAATACATAACTGTTAGCTTTATCAGGAGTGCCAGAATTAACTAAAATTGTCGCGAGAGGTGGTCTAGTTGAACTGCATACAGACATGTCCTCCCAGTTTGCAAGACCACCCTTGTTTTAAAAGCTGACATATTACTCACTGCCAATCGCTAGGAGTCTGTCTCCTCTCTGTAGATCAGCAGCTGCAGCAGGTGAGTTTGGAGTCACAGTTTCAATGACAACATGCCCTGCATCTTCCTCCTTTGACTGCACGAGACGGAGTGTGAGCCCAACACTCTGAAGATTCCCTTTCACTAGTTCTGCCTAGGGAGAAAGAAGTTAAAAGTATGTCAAATAAGCTCCCTGCAAGCTTATTTTTATTGTTATTATCATGGCTACTAATGATAATTTAAATAAAATTATCCAATTTAAATAAAAAATAAAATTATACAATTGCTATTATTAAAAACAAATTATTATTAAAAATAAAATCCATTAAGCAGATCATCACCTAATAGATTAACTGACTGCCCATTAAGTTTGCACCTTTGGAGATCTTCACAAAAAGCCCCAGTCCTAAAAAAGCAACAACTAAACATAACTTCATTGTACATTTTACTGGGAAGAAGTTTTATTAAAAGGAGCACTGTACCATCAATCTAGGTATCGCTTTGAGTACCACATTCATGCTATAAAACCTAATACTATGAGCAGCCCTTCAGCAGGTGTTAGGAGTGAGAAAACTTATGTACTTACACATTGCTAAAGCACATTTAGAACAAATCTCAATTAAAGTAGCCTAAGAGGTTTCTTCAAAGACTCAAATAATTTCCTGCAAACTTTTTCCTCATACCTATTTTGCAAGATAAATACAATTTAAATTTTAACTCGGTAATCTCAAACATTCTAAAAGACTGAGGTGCAATCTCTAGTAGAGTTTCATACCACACTCCTGCACAGATCTTGGTAATGGTCAATTGTTTACAGACCTCAGTGTCAGAGACATTTGGCAACTTTTTTCTTAATAAAAACAGTCCTTAATGAATTTAACAATATCCTTTTTCCCCCCCCAAAGCACATTCATTCTGGACCGTTTCAAGTGACTGTCTACTATCATTCCATCAACATTTATTCTATTTGAAAGGGAAACTCATATGTTTCAGCTTCAAGGACAGAAATTTAATTTGCTTTTTTGATTCCCAAGAACACAGACAGACACTGTAGAAAACCTCCATAGGAAATTCTCTATTTGGTTTCAATTTAGTGAGTTCAGGTAGACAGCCTCCTTCTCTGTCCCTCTGCATTTACTTTGTTGCTATTCAATTGTGGATGTTTGAACTGTCTGGAGTTGATCCTTCTCTTCGGAAGACATGTTCGTTTACTTAGTTTTGTACAATGGCTTTCCACAGATGAAGTGGATTTCTTAACGTCAGTACCTTGCTCTCTCCTTGGCTGCATGGCTTTCAATCCTTTCCTATCATCTTAGTAGCACCATATCTTGCTTTTTTGCTAATTGTTGTTCAGTTCTTTATAGAAATAAAAATGCAATGCTCCTTAGCAGTTTGCTTAAGAACAGCATTGAGTTTGAAAAAGCAGACGTGCTAAGCTTTGTCACTAATGTTCTGCATTTCCCACAGTCACCTAATCTTTATTCTTGAACTTCTATTGTGAATATCCAGTGATGTATGTCAGAATAACAAGACCAATATGAGCTTAATTGCAATTCCAAGAGTCAAGGTTTTTCTAGAATGCAAACAAGTAAATAGTTGCCTACAGAAATAACTGTGGGGTTTTGGGGTTGGTTTTTGTTTGTATGCTTGTTTTAATGCCAGCCCCATTTACACAAAAACCTCAGCTACAGAATTAAATTTTAAATAATTCAAATAAGAAACTCTTAAGTGTTAAGAAACAAAGAAAAAGTATTAGAAATGTCTGTGAAAGAAGACAAACTTTTAAAAAAATTGCTCTTCTGCTTTAGTCCCTTATTTATGTACAAAGAGCTGTAACCTAGCAATTCACAAATGTTGCACGTGTTGTATGGAAACAACATAGAGAATCGCTACAATTTCAAACAATACTAGTTGAATATTTTAACTGTCAAAACCACAAATGACATGAATTTGCTGTGGCAGCACACCAATCTGCAACAAAAACATCAAAAAATCACAAGGATATAGCTCTGCATATTCTTATCAAACAATGAGGAAACCATTATTTCTGAGCTTTGCTCAGAGTCCAAGCACTCAGATCTCAGTTTTCCTATGATGGTTCCTTTGTAAGTTTTGCTCTAAGTGATTAAGCTTGAAAAAAAAAAAAATTCCAAATCCTTGTGTTTCAATAGAGAAGTAACTACCATCACGAAGATCAGAAAGTAAATTCACTTTAGGAATGCTGACAAACGTGAAAATTACTATGGGGTGAAAAGCAAATTATAGCTATTTTTCCCCCTAATATTTTTTAATCCACTGAAGTAGAAAGCTGTTTAGAGAGAGAATTTCAGGAAAGAAAGAGATGCTTAGACACCACAGTGGAAGGAAAAAAAACCTGAAGACAAAACCCCAGGATGGTTTTCATCCTAACACTATGCTATTCTGGCCATTTAATTACACTCCTTTAGGGATTCAACTCTTTTGATGATATATAGTTTCATCTGAAATCTCACATTACTTCTGGATCTCAATGCCCAGAACTGGAGTTCATTAGTAAGAACATATTTTAAAGTGTTGGCCCATCCAGGACAGAGTCTGTTAGTTCTGCATCACTGCAGAAGAGTCAGAGCTGTAAGTTTGTTTACAATACGAGGTAAAACTCTTGGCCATTAAGTCTTTGAGGCAGAGCAGAAAAATACCCAACTACTGAAGGACCCCGGCCACTGTAACACTGTCACAGGAGTTGACCCACGCAAATCTGCTACTTTCTGTAACAGCTGGATATTTTCTCCACTATCCAAAGAGTGGCACAAAGTGCTGAGATTCCTTCAGAAAGCCACAAGCCTTAGAGAAGCCAAGAGAATGTCAGAAGGAAAACTAAGAGCTGGTACTGCAACATGTAGCATTTTAAAGAAAGGCAGCGATGACTTCTAACCGCTG
Organism: Scytalopus superciliaris; assembly: GCA_013400415.1. NCBI lineage: Eukaryota > Metazoa > Chordata > Aves > Passeriformes > Rhinocryptidae > Scytalopus > Scytalopus superciliaris. Next base: position 1,149,834 of record VXBX01000364.1, read on the forward strand.
TTAGCACTTGCAGTCATGGCAAAATGCATGATGAGCAGATATGGAGAGAGGGCATAATTAGACAGTAAAACGGAAAAAAAAAGTTACCGAAAGCTCTTCCTTACAGAGTTTGCCAGTACAGATTCTCATCCTCTTGAGCATCCTTTGAATCCAAAGACTTCTTTGAGCAGAACTCCATAGTGGGTGACTTAACAGTGAAAATATTCTCTACTGCAAAGGACTAGAAACCCCTGAGGTGATCCCCAGTATTTCACCCTTCCTTCCTCCCTCAGGATGAGACCACATGAAAGAAACGAGGGACAGCTGGGACCAAAGATATTGTAGGTATCTCCAAACATTTGGCTCCCATGCAGGGACACGGACTGCAGATTACAACACGTATGACTCACTGATGGCAAGGAGACTTCCAGTGTTCCAGCAGTATCTGACGGAAAGCTGTTTTTGGAAGAAGAGTGCCTTTGAACATAACAAGCAAAGTTCATCTCAACTTTTTATTAACTTTGGCACAGTCACAAGCTTTCTCACGAAGTAAACTGGTTTTATTTATCAACCCAAACCAGATGAATATTTTCCTTCATTTTTCTTTCTGGCAACTGCAAGTAATACCACAATATCTCAAGGCAGGCTGCAAGGCAGGTAAAGGCTGTTCCAAGCTCTCAAACACTGTCCTTCTCCACAAGTACACTCACAAACCAAAGCAGCTTCATAAATCCAGCACAGCTTCTTTATGCCTTTCTGCCTCACCCTCAAATTAAGACTTGATAATAAATGTGAAGAGCCAAAGACCTATTGGAATATGAAACAACAGGAGGATGAAAATGAGCTAAATGACACACAGGTTAAAAGAAAATTGTCAATAATGAAAGGACATTTATTATCAAGGAAAGTTGCTGCAAGGGAGAAAAACCAACAGCTGTGCCCAGGAGAAAGGGAAATTTTAAGCAATTAGCTATACCATATTAAAGCAAGTTTATTTTAATCTGATCTAATTAATAGCTCTGTTTAACTAGTTCCTGCAAGCTTTAGTAGTTATTTCAATAAGAAGCAAGTCAAAGCAGATGTTACTACCTGCATGTCAGTGACAGGCACCCCTGCAAAGTACTTTCTACTGAAAGAGTTAGAGCTAAACTGTGTCACAGAACTTAGAAAATATACCTTTTTCAAAAACAAACAAAAAAGAAGTTAAGCATCTCCCAGAGTATTTATTAAATACTTGGTTGAGATTGAGATGTAACAAAACAGGAATGACTGTTCTGGAAAAAAAATAAAAAAAAGGTAAGTAATTTTTTTTAGTGTTTTATTATTTAAAAAAACCCCCTCCAACAACAAAATAAGCAGAGGGCGCAAGATGTACGTTAAATTTAAAAATTCATAAAACATTTAAATGTACAGCTGTGACTGCCTTTTACAGGACAAAGTCCATAAGCATTGATTTCACAGTACAGGCTGTAGTTCATTTATATGCATCAGTGTATGATGAGCCACTGCAGAGCAAAACTCCAGCACTACTTTCAGTTCAATACTGGATGTATGCTCTGGAAACACAATGCAGGAGAAAATTATGCTGTGTCTCATTGCCTTTCCTTACCTCAGCCTTGTCCTTCTGAAAGCCTAGCAGCTGAATGTCAGTGAAAATCAATTTTTCCAAACCTCTTTAAACACTGTGATACCGAACTCCACAGCTACACAGCGATCACTCAGTTTATAGCTTGCTAATACTATTTCAATAGCCAAATATTTGCACAAATGTCAGAACACGGTGAAGTTTTAATCTTCAAATGCTTCACTAAATTATCAATCTGAAATAATTTGCAAATACAACGGGATTATAAATAAACATCCCTTTTATACTATTTACTTCCAAAACTGCACATATGTGCAGTGTGTAATTGAGGTAAGAATGTCACCAGTGATACTGGAGTCTCATAACCAGAACATAAGTTAACATTAGATATAGCACTTCTATTCAGAACTTCTAAGGCAAGACATAATGATATCCATTAATGAATATGGAGATTGCAACATCTAGAAAAGTTTGTATGACAACCTCTTACTAACAGTGCAACATTATTCAGCTAAACTTTAAAAACTACTAGATGCACACAAAAATAGGAAGTCACAGAATTAAGCCACTGCAAGATAATTAGAGCATAAGACTTTTCCTTTTAAAACAAACTGCTTATTTTCAGGAACTAAAAAGGAAATTGCTTTTTTTTAAAGCTTAATTTTTACTCTGTAAATACTATTCCATATTTGCTTAACTATTTGTAAGCATTAACATAGTAAATGTTTATTACAATTTAGTGAGTTTGTCACATTCTTTTGAATAAATGCTAAGAAAAGTTTGATCACCCGAGCACAAATAAGAGATCTTATTTTACTGACTTAACATCAACTAAAAGCATAATACTTTCCCAGATACTTATTCCCTATCAGGGGTATGGAACACCCTGTATGCATCAGAAACTGAACTCAAACCATGTCAGTGCTGTAGATAAAAATCTCTTTTAATCCAAACCAGCAGAGTTGCCAAAGTGGACTTAGGTATTCTTGCAAGCATGGTCTAGTGTTTTTCAAGGAAAAAGAAGAGATAATGTCTTTGGATGTGTCTGTAAAGTATTACATTCTCCCAGGCAACCCTGCGTGCCGAGAGGAGAGGAAGGAATATTTCATGTCAAAAAAACCCAAAACATTAAAGTGCAAAACTGGGAAGCAGTTTCTTCTGTTCTGAAGACTCAGATATTTGTATTATTGAAAAAAGGTTTTTGGCATATATCTTTAAAATACGGACTTTAACATTATTGCTTTTTTCAACCCTGTTATTGAATGCAGTTATTATATATGACCTGCACAGCAAAGTGATTGCTAGATTATTTACACAGGGCAGAGGAGACAGTGAAAGGAAACAGGTATTGCCAAACTCACAAAATGCTCCTTAGTACCAGAAGACACAAAGAAAGAAAAGAATTTTTTTTTAACGTTACAACAGTATTTTGATCTGTGCTTTAGAGAAGGCGTGGATGTTTTTCTTCTCCTTGTGACACAGTCCCCAAGCTCAAACATACAGTGCTGGAGTAACACAGCCTTTTCCAAACTCTTCTCCAGCTTTCCTGTCCTCAGGACAGGACAACCTCTGACATATTCTGGAGAAACTGTCAAGAAAACCACCTTGCATTGAAAGGGTCTTGACTAAGGAACCCGTGATGACAGAAACACTTTAATTTCCCAGGCACAGAGAAAAGTCCCAGTAACAGAAAGAGAAGAAAGTTCAAGAGCTAACTTTGTTCTTGGGATGCTTAAACAGCTCAGCAGTTGCTGATGGTTATCAATTGTACACTGTGTTCACTATTATGTCTTAAACGTACACAGGTGTGTTGATACCCATGTACACTCATACAGCTGCACAGAAATCCATGAAAAAATCCTGTTCATAAACTTGTTAAATATTTAACAAGTATGGATTCCCCACTGCCTCCTTGGTTAGGGTTAGTATACATTCAAATACACTGAAAAACAGACACAGGCCTGGAAAGAACAAACCTGGGAATTGTTTACCTACAATTGGACATGTGCCTCCATCTCCTTAATCTATTTCCTTCAGCAGCTTCAGAAATGTTAAAACACGCTGACAGAAGATTCCAATAAAACACAGATCTATAGTAGTATTTATCGAGTAACTAAATTATACAGCATGACAATGAAAAGGAAGGAAATAATCTCTATAATCAAATGAACTCCATAGAAAAAATTGATTTTTAAAAAATATTTATTTCCCCTCCCCATTAGAAATGGGTATTAATTACAAATGACTCATAATGAAAAGGTTGACGGTAATGTAATGCAAAAGATATATACTGGCTACTCAAAACATAAGATACATCACAGATAGAAATAACACTATATCCTTAGAAACCAGCATATACTAGAAAACACATTTAAAAATTTGGAAATTAGTTTACTGATTTGTGGAATAGTTTTTTTTCAAATCATGAATAAAAGACTCCTTAAAGAAAAATCTGACTTTCGTTGTTTCCATAATTGAAGCTAAATCTTAAATCTAAACTTGTTACTATTCCAAAATTTGTATCAAGATTTCTACAATAATTAACATACTCTTTCTTCCTATGTGATGCTCCCTCCATACCAAAGAAATGTATACCTTTAATAGAACACTTGGCTGGAAACGTTCATGTATTTTTCCCCCATTCCTAGGCTGACACTGACCCGGTTAATTTCAACAAACATGTTGATTTGCCCGCATCATTTGTTTTTAATATCTTGATGAAACATATTAGACAAATACATTGAATGAACCTGTATTTGTTCTAGATATACCACAATGGGGAATGGAAGGGGGTGTGTGAATTTTTCCCCCCAAAATAACTTAATTTATAAACACATTTAAATATACATATATGTCTAAAACTTTCAGTAAGAAATTAAAAGAAAAATATCTGCTTATAAAAAAATTGTTAAACAGCAATCCAAATTATTGTTCTTGCACAATTCATTTTACAGCAACTGCCAAACAGATATTTTTCTGCCCATTCTGCCTGAAGGAAGTGATTTGATAATACCATTAAAAACTTGACATGCAAAATCAAAATAAATTTGAAAAAGCTAGTAACTGTAGAATGTGCTTTCACCATAAGTAGATACCACCACTAAAAATACAATTTCATGGCAAACAAGACTGAGTCAATACAAAAATATGAAAGTTTTATCAGAAATCTGTTTCCACAGGGGTATTATGGAATCTATTTAGATGCATAACCACAGATTCTATGCCACTTAGTTTGATCGTTAAACCACCTCTACCCCATGTTCACTGCAGCGTTTACAGGGGTTTTCGGAACCAGGCTGATCATTCAAATTTTAGAGTTTTAATTAACTGTGTTCTGCTTTCCTCCACTGCAGCTGTTACTCTGCACTGAACAGCCCTGACTCTAGAGGGTTTCTCCTGTACTCACACAGCTATCTCGAGCTTCTTCAGCCTGTTTATTTTAATTCAATATTGTCAGCTTTGCAATTTCCACGTTTTTTTTAATATATATTTGCATTCTATATCCTACCAGCTGAAAATGTGTGTGGACTGGAGTATATATAACCCACTGAAACACCAATTACTAACTGGCAGATGAGGTACTAACGACACTACAACCATTCATACTGTACACAGCTTTATGCACTGGCTACACCTGTGTCTTCGTGAGGGTCACTAGATGGATACTAAAATCATTAGCACGAGGACTCTTGATGTTTCCATGGAAAGAATTTTATAAAATTACCCATTTCTAGTGCTATGGATTGACTCAGGTGTTCATTCACCATCACACGCAGCTCTGCAAGCTTTGTGTGACTGCCACAGACCTCCTAAAGGGAGCTCTGACCATTGATAGCAGAGGAATTACAGTAATTCAAAAGGAATGGTTCAAGTTGTAACATTAGAAAATAAAGCATTCAGAGGGAAGTTAAGAATGAAAGACTGGAGTCCTAATTAACAGCACTGTACCTTTTAAAGACTTTTAAGTTGTAAGAAGACCTCAGCCCCAGAAGATGATGTTTTTCTTTTTTTCTTCTTTTAAACTGTGGTTACTGTTCTCCTGTTCAGCACATGAACTACACATCACTTTCCCATTTCTTCTCCCCTTCACTAAGAGCAATAAAACCCAAAAGCAAGTAACCAACAACCCCCCCCAAACACACACATGGAACACCTTTGCCTTCAAAAGATTGGTTACATTTACTGGCATCTGGAAACGGCCAGCAAGTAATTGGTTCTTATCCTCCTGCTGACTAAAATATCGAAATGTGTGTTCTGATGTCAAATTAATCAGCACAAGATCAATTAGCCCATCCTGAGTTTGATGTTGAAACTGCACTAAATCTTAGCACAGAAAAGTCTGTTCTGCTCAATTATTTCAGGTATATTAAAGTGTAATGCTGCAGTGTGGACCTGCTTAGAGAGTGTCTAAGATTTTTACTATTCTCCACTGCATTTAATCTTGTCCATTTAAAGTATCTTTAAGCACAACACAGGGTTTTCTCCAAGCTACACTGGCAGCAGTTTTTAAGAGACAGAATTCCCCATTAACGGGTATGTCCTTTTTTGGCAACATCAATTAATTAAAATAATTAATCAAGAGTAATTAAAAATGAATTGAAAAAAATAAGTGTGGAACACTATTTAAAAATGAAACAGCATTATGAATGAAGAAATCTGTACAGCAAATGCCTCACAGAAAGACATCAGGCTTGATGGATGCTACCTCTGCTTTCCTACAGAGATCTGGGATAGTCACCAGTTTTTTGTGGAACATTAGGAAAAACCGATCTTTAAAGACAATAAAACAGTGAAAAAATGGAAGTGGGATGTTGGACCTTTTGCTGTTCATCTTTCCAGCTACATGAATTGTGTCTGTGCATGGGGAGACACAGTTATCTCAGACAAATGTTGGATTTTTAATGTTTGGCTTGTTTTACTTTTAGAAAGAAGTATATTTATGGATAAATATCTTGATATTTTCATATTAGTCATCTTATAAAGCAAGCTAGTAGGCCTCATTATTTTCTATCCTACATGGTATCTTGTAAAACCCAAAAATACAATTTAAAAAATATCATGGTAATTTCATTCTGAAGTGAGCTACATATTGGACCAAGATCCTATTTAAAGTAGTAATTCATTAAGGCCACAACACTGCAAATGTTTTGCACATGTCTAACTTCACCATCTTGAGCTATTTGTCTGAAAATAAATGTGACAATTCATCGTAGGAAAATTAAACATCTGCATGTCTGCCTGATGAGCACTTAAAACGTTTGACATCAGTAGAATCCAGAACAGGCTCGTTACTGAACAGAATAAGGAGCTGTATCTTATTTTCCCCAGTACTTCTGACACGTTGCAGGTATTTTTTGACTAAGCTACAACTGAAAACGTGTACCTTCCAATTGTACGGTGAAGCAAGTTCAGTAACACGCAAAAAGCAAACTATTAGCAATCATCATGAATTGCTGAGGCATTCTTGGAGTAATTACAGGAGTTGAATGGAGGAGTTAAAAAACAAATAACGCAGCAGAAAACCTGCATTTAACTTTGAAGTGTCAAAAGCAGGTAAAATGCAGGCCTTCAGTTTTATGTGGAGCTCTTCTTCGTAAAGCAATTAAGTACAAACACCAATGTAGCTCTTTAAGTGCTCTTACTGACATCCTGTTAGTCTTTATTAAACACAACCATGATAATTTCCTTTAGCCCTGAAAAAACAGAAAATACTTGTCCCCCTAATTGTATATCACCATTTAAATCTTTGATAGGAAAAAGACTTCCTCCAATATCGCTTAAGCATGACTCTGTCATCATATAAATAGTTTGTGCAAAAATCAGGTAGTCCAATAGCAAATAATGTTACTAATATTAAGTTCATGAGTAATACCATGTTGTGACATCAAACCAATAAAAAAATTTACCTAGTTGATAGTTTATCCTGTATATATTTGTTATGAATCACTGCACATTACAGATAAAGAAAGTTAACGAGAACCTATGAGTTTGTGCACATGACAGAGAGGTCAGTGCAAGGTTTTGTTCATCTCCAAGACAGAAGCAAAAAAGATGAAAAACATTCAAGTGTATACATTAAAAGCACACTCTCTAAAACAGTTAGGAATTGTTGTAACCTTACCTTGTAGGTATCCATTCAACAGTGATAAAACAGCTACTATTAATCTTAATGCAATACACTCAAAATATTAGACTATCAGGTAAGAGTTCTTTATAATGGAAACAATATACATGGTGAAGAGTTTTCTCCACACAGAGAAACTGCTTGGCAATTCTGACTATCAGACCCAGCAGTATTAACCACCTGAATACTCGCATGGATATTTGCCATCAAAACTAAAAATATGAAAAGTTATTATCCACTGTAGTTACAGCAATATGCATCACAGATGCTAGTCTCCATGGAAATAAGACATACAATATAATTTATATGCATTGGAAAGAAGTAACTCTTAGATCTCGTTAATGGGCTTAAAAGTCACATTTTTCAAGGGCTTACGAGTTACATTTCTGACAAAAATGTTGGTGGAAAGAAGAAGTGCATTATTTATAGGTTGATTTTATCCTGGAGCAGCAGTGTTTTCTTCTGAACAATGGCAGTGCTAATTGCAGAGCTACATCTGAAGTACAATGCATCTTCTGAAACAAGCAGGAGCTTCACAAATACTCCTTGCCTGGGAACCTTCAGCAAACGCCCTGGATTTGGGATGGGAGCAGAACCTCTGCTGCAGCTCTGCTTGGGTCTGGCAGAGGCAGCAGCAGGGCCAGGGGGCAGCAGCAATCCCAAGAAAGGCCAAGGCACCCAGCACAGCCTTGTCCCAGCTCCCCCAGCCCTGCAGCCCCTCACACTGCACCCCCAGCTCTAACAGCATTATCAGACTATGCTTTCTACCAAAACTGAGGATATCATGCAGTGTCATTTGACTTACTGAACAGTTACTCACACAAGACTGTGAAAAAAATACATAAAAGATTATCACAAACAAACCATTACCACTGGAGGTGACACAAATTACACTCTTCAATAACACAGTCAAAGCAACAGGGACCTCACAGGTACCTAGTGCCAGTGGAATTACATGATTTGAAATGCCATAGAACTTAAGTGAAGTTTGTTATTTCTGCACTGCATAAACACACTATCTTCTTGGCAACTGGGACATTTCTCATCAATATTAATGGCTAGATGGCTATTAAAGAAAAGCACAAGCCTGAATAATATCCTGCGTGACCCAATGAGTGTTCAGTCTCACATTCCCACTGAACTAGCTAAACCCAAAGGAACTAAAGCAGATGGAGTAAAATGATTCGTGATCATAACAGCTCTTCAGAAATTAAATAAAAGATCCATCTGTATCAAAATGAAGTTCCTGCTGCACACAACCACCACCCCACCCTTTGCCCGGTAACACCAGGCCACCACTTTTCCTCTGAAATTCTAAATTACCAAGGCCAGAAGAGATGAGGATTTATATTCAGTTTATTCCAAATAATTGCTGCAAGGAGGCCAAGGTTTTGTATATAATACTCTTTCTGTACCTAGAAAAGCAGCCAAACCACACTGAGTTGTTTTCAATTAAATTCTGGACAAAACACTGCAATATAAACACACAACTATATAACCATTAAAGATTTCCACGACCATACATCTATTTCTGGTTATTTTGTTGAACACATCACATCAAATCAATTTATTTATGGTTATAGGGCACAAGTTGCTGGCAGGCAGTGAAACAGCAGCTCAATGTCACATCTAATTAGCAGCACCAAGACAACAGCACACCTAGAAACCAGATTCTCATACTGTTACCGCTCAGCACTTAGAGAAATTGTCACAACTATTAAAATGAAAAATATCTTCACATCAACCAAGTCAAATACTGACAATTCACTTTGCCAAAGCAATCAATACCTAGCTGTATCTCCTCTGCACTTGAAAAATACTTTCCCCCCAAACACACACAACGATCAATTCCCAGTACATCCAAAGAAAGATTTAGAAATGGAATGTTAGCTGTAAATTGGAATCAACATATGCTATACAACTTTGTAACCTAGATCTATAAATGCTTCATGAAAACCTAACATCTGAGTTTTTCATAGACGGGATCTTCATGTTGCAGTTTTCTCTCCACGTAATCAATGGGATTGTAACTGCCTAATAAAAAGGAGGATTTTCTTTCCCTATAGTTAGATATCTGAATGACAAGAAAACAGAATTTGTGTAACTATGAGTTCTTCAGAAACCAATTTTAGACCCCAAACCACTAACACTAAAGCATGTAAAAGAGCTAAAAGAAAAATATTCTTCCAGAAACAGCTTATTAGGAGTTTTAAAAAAAAATAAAATTACAAGAGGAGCAGAACACTACTCATAATGGAAGTAAAAGTTTCTTCCTTCTGACTTTTTTAAAAGTATCTTCTGGCTCAGGGAAGTAACATATACCATTTTCTTATCTCCTTATTGTAAGGTAAGTGAAAGAATGAATAGGAAATTATGTCAAGCTTAAAAACTTCTTTTCCTCCAGCACTCACTATAACTTCATACACTCTGGTTTTATGCTCCATTACTTTTCAATTAGCAACAGATCTTACTGATAGATGGTGAAATATATATGAAAAATACCCAGCAGATTTTGTAACGCAACATCTTTATTTTCCCTTTCCCCCTTCTCTTCTCCAGCACCACAAACCCAGCTTGCTGGGGACTGTGACCAATTACCTCCCCTAAAGAACTTACATCTCACTCATTTAAAACAGAACTAAGAATTAGTCAATGCCATACAATGCCTGAGAAATAAACAGAACTTTAAAAAAGTCATACTGGGCAAGGTGAGTATGAATAATTTAGTTTACTTAATAATTTCAGTGACCTTTAAAAAAAAAAAAAAAGAAAAAAGAAAAACAGAAAGAAAACTGCATCCAAAAAGTTGATGAAAACAAGTGAAATAATTTGAATACTTGGTTCAGACCACGATACTGTACTTTTTTAGCCATCGCCACAAGGGCATTGGTGAAGCAGCCCTAAAAAAGGCACAGTTCAAAAATGGCATGTTAAGTACTACGTATTCAAAAGTCTGAGGTTTCTCTTTTAAATTGATATTTTTTAAAATATTTCATTTGAACACTTACAGGTTTAAGAGATTAGATCTCTACAGAAAAAAATGTGCAATGTGATAAAGGATAAAATACCTTACAGTGAAACAAAAAGTAAAACCAACAAAATTTCCAATAGCAAAGCATCGGGATACAAAATTACAAATCTAACCATCAGCTTGCTCCCAATTTTTTATACAGACACTCACCTCTCACCACAGTTCAAAACTGGTTACTTTTCTAACATCTGCAACACACAGAAAAGCCTAAAGCAAAAAAGTACCTGAGAAATTATCTCAGACTAGGGAAAAAAAGGGGTAAAACCACAGCATAATAGAGGAGGTTGGACATACAAAAACGAAATTAGATACTTAATTGGAGAACTGCAGTTAGCAAGTCCAGGGTGCAGTACAATGGCAAAAGACTCCCAAATTTTCCCATTCCCATGACCTCTATTAAAACTTGATTTATATCAGCCAGCCAGGGAACCACAGATTAAAGTAGGATATTCAATTACTTACTCGTGTACAATGTTACACTTTAGTAGAGTCCGCCATGCACGTATTAAAACCTATTAGGAAGAGGTGAAGAACTGTCATATTTTGGCATGAAGAAAAAAAAACCCAAAGACAATCTGGGAGCTAAAAAAGCGAAACTGTCAGTGCTTTATTTCTTTACTTAGGAGTCTGTTAGCCTACAATGCCAGAAAAAAATAATGAAGAAACATGTGTGTTCATCATGCACAGCTTTCCTTTCTTGATGAACTCCTGAAGTCCACAAAAACAGCCTCTGACTTACATGCTTTCATACTATTTCACCAGAAGCACTGCAAGACAATCCTCAGGTAATTCCACACTGTTAAGTGAGACAAACACCAAAACAAATTGTAATTTCATCAGAAGCATCATTGATTTTTTGCCATTTTCATACAAGGACACATTTCTGAGTTGAAACAGTATTTTGCACACAAAGAAGTCCAAGGTTAAAAACCTCATGCAAGAATCGTAATTTGAATATAATGATAAAATCAACTAGTATGTTGCTTATAATAACTGAAACAACTACGGTTTTATTACACAGTGAGTAAATGTGCTTGCTTCCAAGGAGAATGTGTCTTTTTTTCAGAAGGGCCCTTCTCCACAGCAGCTGACAGAGCTCTTGTCACAGGGATAAGCAGGGCCCCAATGGGACAAGTGGCAAGATCCACCTCTGTCAGAAGGTGAGCAGAGAGGGACACAGGTGGTCCCACTGCAGCTCCCTCACAATTCCTGTGGCAGCAGGACCCTTTGGCAGCCAGGCTGCCCTGCTGGGGAGGAGGTCACTGAGAGTCAATTCACCCCTACAGAAAACCAAACCTGTTTAGCTGGGCTTGTTGGAGTTCCCTGCTGAGGCAACATAAACAGCAAAGCTCCAATGAGGACAGGGCTAACAAGCCAACCAGGACTAGAACTAAGCTAGAACACCTTCTTAAGTCTCTGTCTGGGTAAATACATCTCTTTTTCAGCAGGAGTTCAAACTCACAGATCTCACAAATAACTGTAAATAAATTACGAATTCTTAAAAAAAAACACAAACAAAGAAACCCACAAACCAACATTATACTGTATAGTATTATACAGGTATATAGTATACAGAAACTCACTGGGATATAAAAGGAAGACATATCTAAATTAATACAAAGATGAGACTTTTAGAATGAGTAATGAGGCACTTTGAAATGGGGATCAAAGTTATGCCTTCAGATTTCACTGATAATCACTCAGCTGACAGAATCACCTCAATGCAGCATGGCTAAATATGATTTTCTGAAATTGTTAAATAACAAAAAATTTCAATACTAACAATAACTAATTAAAAATTAATCCTTACCCTAGATAAAACCCCTAGCCAACAGCCACATTATACAGTATTCAAAATAAACGACAATACTCAAAAAATGGAACAAAGATACACTGGGGAAGGGGTAAAGTGATAGATACTCAAAAAAGGCTTGTCTGCATGTGCAGTGTACTCATGCAAATTCTGCATATCAGCCATGCCCTCTTACAGAAGGCATTGCTTTAAAATGTTTCTGGCCAACCTGCTCACTCAGCATTCTCAACTGCTATTCTTTCCTTGATAAATGACACATAGAAATGTATACCTGTGGATTGATAAAAAGATTACTATACACTTCAAGTCCATGATCCATTTGCAAATTCTTCTCTCTTCAGTAATGGCAAGTTAACCATTGCCCTCCTATTTTGGGTTTATGTTGCTGTCTCAATACAAATTCCACTTAAAAAAAAAAAATCAATCTATTCTATTGACAATAGAAATTTATACTCCTGCACTTTGCATTTGTCAATACATAACACTTGAAGCTTATCTAGTAATTTGTAGGACTGTTAGATACCAGTCAGCAGGAAAGCACATAGCAAGAAAAAAAAAAATCTAGCTTTCAAAAGGATGAAGAACAATTCCTTTCAGAAGCTGGTAGGCAAAGTTACTCCCCAATAAAATGCAAAATAAAAAAAGACTTCCAAGTTTCAATGTCAAAGATTTATTTCCTGCTACAGACACAAGGGCAGTAAGATAATGAAAATCATTTGCACCTCTCCTGCTCTACTGAAAAGGAGGCCCAGGATATGGTCAGGACCCTCAGCATCTCTACCTTACACTGTTCTTCCTGCAGCCACAGCAGCATTCCTTGAGCCTTTTCTATTGTAGCTATAAAATATATATGTATATGTATTGCAGCATTTGAAGAATTATACAGTGGGTTGGGGGTTTGGCAAAATCAAACAAAAGATCTCTTTGCTCCACTAAATTATTTCTTGAACGTGCAGAAAAGGGTGTATTCTGTCCAGGACACATTTCAATTGCCTTTATAAGTTACTACTTCCAGCTGTCAAAACAAATTCAGAAATAAAACTAATCTCTGTAAAAGTAAATTTTGTCTTCTTAGGTAGAATCAGATTATCTACTTTCTGGTAAATCTCATTTACTTTCATTCCAATTATTAGATATACAGAAATATTGCTTTAATGACCTTTCATAAAATTTCTTCCTCTTAGCAGCTATTTTTAAAGCCCAGGAATTAATTACAATTCTTGGTTACCTCAATCCTATGTGACCAACACTGTAGTTCCTAATGTACTTCTACACATCAGCTGGCAAGAATCTGAATGCCTGTGCTCAAAACATCAGCCAAAAGTTTGTTTCTAGTTATTATGAACATATTTTTAGAATAGATGTTATTTCAGATTCTCTTCCAACAGCTAAAGCTTCAAGAACTGTAGTGGAAATAGAAACATTTATCATGCTTGGCAAAAAATTTTGTTTAAAAGAAATTGAATTCTTTGCTCAAATACTGTTGCAAGGAATAAAAAGCCATCCTAAATGTTTCCATGTCTTGGCTAAACACCCATTGTAGCTGAAATGAAGAAGTTTATACATGAAACAAAAATACTACATGTGACATATTTACTAATTTCTCTCTCCAGCAGGTCTATAACCTCAGGTGTGTAGGATTGACACAATTCCATTACATAGTTTTTACGCTAAAACTGTCTCTAACTTGGACTGTCTGCAACACAAGGAAATCTTACTCCATCTGAAACCACCCTTACTGAAATAGTTCTAGACTAGTCTCAAGACTCAATCAGTCTTTGTGAATTAGTTTTATTTGACTAGTCAAAATCCATTCAGATAGCTTTGCTGCCGTCCCTTCCTGTGTAACAGTATAGTCTGTCATGTACTATTTCAGTGGATGTAAAAATAAAATTCAAAGAAAAAAATACTTTCTTAACAACAAGCACTGCCTGGTTGTGCTAAGGAAGATGGTCTGAGCCAGCTTAGCCCTGACCTGGACAGACCTGGGACCAGATTACTTCCAGAGGTCCCTTCCATTCTAAATGGCTCTGACTCTAGTCTAGTGACCAAACAGATACCTCCTCCAGATATAGTTTAAATTTTATTTTTGATTATATGTATTCATAAAGAAATGCTTGAAATCAAGCCAGCTGTTCAATGTTTCTGGTAGTACAACCACACATTTCCTGTGAGTTTCTATAACCTACAGAAAACATACATTAATCAGGCACCTTAAAGATTCCACACTAGCCAAATATTTACAGCTACTCTACTCCTATGACCTTACTACTCCCAGGACTTTGTTGGTAGCCTTATTCTTGTCATACATCCTCTGCTCTCTGTTTATGCAGCTGAACTCATGCAGCTATTTATCCCTGCACCTGGTCTCCTGCCCAGAGCTAACAATCACTGTTTGCTCTTCCTTACTACTGTGCATCAGCCTCACTGCACAATCTAAATCCACTGACACATGACCCCCTTCCCTGACACTCGAGAGGAAGCAAAATTTAACCCAGGCTTCAACAGCATCTCAGTTACCTTTCTGTGCCCCATGAACAGAAAAAAATACACTTAATCATGTTTGCAGATAGACCTCTGTGCCATGTGCAAGACAGTGACTGAATAAATTTTATAGGTTTTTAGCTCATTTGAGAAACAGAAGAAGAAGCAGCAGCAAGCCAGTCAACAATGAAGATGGGAATTTGCAATTTAACTGTTGCTCAAAGTATCTGCCACATTTGCTTTTTAGTTCAGATCAAGTGTGAGCTCTCAAGGCACAACTTCCCATGGTCCCCACCTCCTGTGCTTTGATTTGCATTAGGAAATGCTCCTGGAACACATGAAGAGCATTCTCTGCAGAGGCAGCTACACATGACAAGGCACTCCTAATGCTAACCTGTGAGCATTCCAGCAGGACAGACCAGAAGCAGATCCCAGTGGAAGTCCTATCCTCAGCCACCAGGCTCTATAACAGGGGCACAAGCCTAAGCACCCTACTGTCCACATTGTTTGGGAAATGCACATCCATTTTCTAATCTTTCACTTATTATACACATGTCCACAGAGAGGACAACTTGATCTACAGTCTATACATAGGTCTTGGACCCAAAAATTGAGTAAATGCATGTTACATATGAGTATGTGCAACATTTATCAACACTTTGGCTACACTGATGTATTTCATATTCCCCAAGAACAGGCTATCCAGCTCAAACAGATTTTGACTCCACATTTCACAGAAGTACCATGAGACTGAACAGCAATTTGTAACTTAGGCAAGTTACTTGTTACACACTTCACTAGTTCAATGAAATCATACACTCTGTGTAGTTTTGGCCCTACTTACTGTAAATGTGCATCTGATTTGAGACCAGTGTGGAAATCACTGGTTTGAAAGGGGGAGAGATTACAGTGGAGATGAACCACATGTTTGTTTGCATTAGGAAGTTATGAACACTGTAATCCTATGCTCACTTCACATGTAGTTCACATTGTTATGTAAAGTGATTGCTTTTAGTTTACAAGCTGCTGTACAGCCTATTCCTAAT
Organism: Scytalopus superciliaris; assembly: GCA_013400415.1. Taxonomy (NCBI): domain Eukaryota; kingdom Metazoa; phylum Chordata; class Aves; order Passeriformes; family Rhinocryptidae; genus Scytalopus; species Scytalopus superciliaris. The sequence goes on from VXBX01000364.1 coordinate 1,165,896, forward strand.
ATACTCTCACAGATGTGAATCTAGAATCTAGAAACGGATTTCTGGAATTGCTCTCATAACCATCAACTTTGTTATTTCTTGACTCTCTTACATATCATCAGAGCTGGAAGTACTCATGAACTAAGCACCTTAAAATGGAAAGTGATGATATAAGTATAGACCTGTATACACTGACTTTTGGTTAAAATACCCATGAAGACACTCACAGTTCAAAGATTTTATTTATCTTACCCAAGCTCTGATGGAGGCAGCCTTTTACCAGCCTGCATTAAGGGAAATGCTCCATTTTCTAATGATGATTCACCTCTGATTACTTCTGATGTGCAGGTGCCCTTTGCAGAGCATCACTGCTGTATCTCACCTTGATACACTGGAATGACCTTTTAGTCATTTCATTTATATGACAGGAGTTTTGATCCCCAAGGCTTTTCCAGGGCAATTGCTGTGCTGCCCACTCATATTGCTCTCTTATTTCTCTCTGCCATCATTACAGAGGGTTGGGAGAACACACACCGCGCTCACCTTACGAAGTTTTTGCTTATGTATCTTTTTAAAATATGGAGAGTATTTTTAAAATGCCTGGTCACCGTTAAGAAAAATCAAGAAGAATCACTTATCCTGCATTAATAATTATCTTAATATTCACTTTTGACTAAAAGGCAAGACTTCACTCCTGCTGTTCTACAGACATAGAATAGTCACAGTATTGTACCTAGTGAAAATTACAATGACAACATATAAATACACCAAACACTATTCTCATTCACTCTGCGTGGCCTCCAGGTGTTGAGCTGCACTCTACTAGACCTAGAAGAGACTTTTAACACTGAGACAAGCATCTAATTTCTGGTTCAGCTTGTGATTGAAGAGGGAGAAATAAAGAAAAAAATGAACAGTCATTTTAAGATAATGTTCAGTTAAATAATTACATTCTAGGAAGGCAAGACGTGACACATGTAACAACACTGCATCACCATGAGTCCAAGACGGTGAACTACTTAACTCATTTGACTTCATAAAAATAGGTACAATACCTAAGAGTGTACTCAGAATAAGGAATTCCTCCCACAAAATTAAAGGCTTTCTTTGCAGTAATTCAGTAATTTTTCTGCCTCTATTTTGACACTTGAACCACAAAATATAAGACCACTAGACATCAACCATTTTTGGTATATGAAAATTAATTTCCATCCAATTGAAGGGCACAAATATCTACACTAAAGAATAGCAAGTTTATTCATTAAATGTTTATTATAATAATTTTATAGTTATAAGTTATTAATTAAGGATATTAAAAAAAAAAAATCCATTCCAAATTTCTTCCTGGTATTCAACCTGATGATACCTTTGTTTAAGCTAATATTATTTAGCTGGTTTAAACCTAAAAATAAGAATCAGAACCAAGCAGCTGAGATTTCTTCTACTAATGGGAATGTTTATATAGTACACACACACATATATATATATATATACACACACACACACACAATATTCAAGAAGAGTTGCTTATAGAAACTCAATAGAACAGAAGAGTAACTGATGAAATGCAGATAGTTAACCATAATTTTTAGTCTCTTAGCAGGAGCTAAGTGACTCTGCCAAGTCTTCAAACTCAGTCTGCCACCTTGGGTTAAAAAAACCAACCAAACAAAAACCCAACAAAATTTGGGCAAAATCCTGATAAAAATAAGTTAATGGCTCCTGGAGATTTATTTGTACACACTTCCTACTCTTCTAGTATAGCCACAGCATCAATAAACAGTATAGAGAACAAAGGTAGATAAAAGTTAGTAGCGGCATTTGACACAGTTGGGGCAAACATGGGAAGGTGTCAGACAACCCACAACGAGTAAACCCCAAATTAAATGCACACTCTAACTGCAGGCTCTTGACAAACTTCTAGTAAAAAGTTACTCAGTAGATTTAATTAATCAGACTTTGAAAACTGTGAACAAAATAACCAAATAAAGTAGCATTCAGAAGCAGTCTTCCCAGCAGTTATTACTGCACTTCCAAGTCTATAAACAAGTGAAATGTTTATAACTGGACGCAAGGACAATATCAGATTCCTGAAGGCACTGATGGGGCAGAAGTGGAACATCACCTGTTCTGTGGTAACTACAAGCACTCGCCTGTGCCTGTCTTTTGACAATCTGCAGAAACTACAATGTAATTTTCTCTTCCTTAGCTGCACGATGAACTTCCAGATGATGAACTGCTTGTGGAAGTAGCAGAGACAAATTACCACTGAGCAACTTGGAGTCAGAAAAACACCTTTACAACTCTGTCACACGCCAAACTTCCACATCTCACACATATTTTGGAAGTTAACTGGGTTGAAGACAGCCTGTGAGCACCCAATGCCAGTACTTTGCTATTTCTCAACAAGTATTTTTAATTGCAGCCACAGGCCCTTCCAAGGTCTCTTCCAAGACTTTCAACTCATCTCCTGGCTTTCTGTCTTTGTGTTGTTACAACGTGGAAAACACACTTCTGTTCAGTAATTGCACATTCAAACACAGACTCCCTTGTTCTTCATTATTTTGGGAGACATAACTATTCACCAATGGAAGGAAAACAGTTTTTTTAACATGCCCAACTTGATGAGGTCCTGATTTGGTAGGGAAGCATTACAACATCACTAAAATCCATACAGATAGGATAAATTAGGTCCAATACAGTTACTACCTTCTTAGTAAGAATAGATCCCAATCTTTCAATCTGAAAAGAAAAAACCTAGTATGTTAGGAAGAGGTTAACTATTGTGAGGTTATTTGAGAAAATATGTTTAAAAAGTAACTATAAGGCTGAAGAGGAAAGCAAACTACAAACTCATGAGAATAAACCCAGCTTATTATTAAAGGCAGCTGTGGATATCTGTGTTGAAGTAAGGACTTCCCCTTCCACTGCAGCCATGTGCGGTGGCCTCCAACCCAAGCTGCCAGCTCATCTGGCCATGGAACTTTGCAATAGGGTGTAACAAAATAGTTTAGAGTCATCCCAGAAATACTGAATTACCCAGAAACCACTTTGTGTACTCTGGTCAATAGAAGGCTGTTATCTCTCTTACAATAGGCCATACTGTTTATACAAACAAAATTAGCCTTCATGCATCAGCCATCTATTTATTTAGCAAGATCAGCTATCACTGTAAATCAATTTCTTTGCAAATGAGAAACACAGCTGCTGTAAACCCCACTTAAAACTCCTGCATTCAGTATCTGAACGTGCAGCAGAACAGATGACAAGAATAGGGGGGGGGGAAAATCACCAGCACCTAGGGTGGCACATCCAGTGACACCCTGAAACAGTCTTCACTTTTATAAGCATGTTTAACGAAAAGATATCAGTGTTTACTTAATAGTTATATATATTTAAATATGAACCTGTCAGTTGAAAAGTATCACAAGAAAAGCTTACAACTGCCATTCAAACTGGGTACCATCAGCAAAATACATAAAATAGAAAGCTGAAAGGTACCCATAGAATCTGTACTACAGGTTGGCTGTTACATGACTAAAAACACACAGCAAAAATGAATGCTGTTTATCAGCTCTGTAAAAAGCTTTAAAAGAACAGAACTCATCCCTTGTAGTTTCACGTAACTGTTGTCCTAGAACAGTCATACAGAGAGCCTCACTAAGGTGAATTCACCCAACAGAACCATCTAAAAGGCCACTTTCACGACTCTTTCTCAGGAATCAGGAGTTACTACCACACCATCAGAGTACAACATCCTCATAAATACTACCTTGGAAGACCCAAATGGATACCATATCACTAACGGCATCCACAATACAACTCAGTTATAAAATCTAATGGAGATTTAAGCTGGAATTAAGTGGTTTCACTGTACAAAACAAGTATCTGGTTGCAGAAGAACTTCCCTTTCTAAATCTGAGTGCCATTAATTAGTGTTGTTGGCAGCTCTCAAAGTAAGAGTTGGGGATGTGGAAGCACAAGAACACACAGAGCACTAAACACTGCTCATTACAGATTCTTCTCACTCGAGTTATTTTATCATTAATCTTTTCATCTATTATTTTAGATTTGAAACTCAGCAAGTCAGTTTGTGGCAAGCAGTAACACTCCAGGCAAGGCTGGGAAGGATCACAACATCAAGTTCGGACACTGGAAGAAAAAGATACACGCAAGGGAAGCTACAGACTTGGTTGCAGATGTACATTTAGTGCTCTCTGCTGCCAAATGCCAAAGACTAGCAAGCTCTGCTTTCTGCCTGTGGCAGGTGAGGGCAGCCCAAGGATGACATGGAAGCTTCTGAATGACTTATAAGCAGGTAAGAAGTATCAGGTCAGACTGTGACTAGAACAATGACATCTGGCTCTGAACAACTGTCTGAACATACATGCACACTGAAAATACATAAACAAAAAACCCCTCTGTTAGTGCGGTTTGATTTTTTGAGGAGTTTTGTTGTTGTTGGTTTTGTTTGTTTCGTGGGTTTTTTTCTGTTTTGTTTTGGGTTTTTAATGTTCATATTCAACAGTTTCTAAGCAACAAAGAACTACACTGCATTTTCACAGAAGGTTGTTCATTAAATCACAGTAAAGCTTTCTGAAGCCCCAAGTCAAAAAGCTTAAATGTTTAGGACGAGACTGAAAAAATCCTGATGGCCTTCAAGTTTATTTGAAAGACAGATTACAGAATATTATGTAAGGCACAAATCTCAGGACTATTCCCCATTGTATTTACAAATATTATCAAGTTTTACAAGATCATGAATTTTCATAAAAAGTGACATTTTCAAAAAGCTTTTCTTGCTTTAATCCTCCTCCTTTCTTTTGATAGGATTAAATTCTGAAATGGCAGGCTGTTAAATAAGCACACTGAAATGCCAACTGTGAGGCATTTAACTCCATGTATTTACAAATTAACATTTCACAGTTGCTTTAAATTTTGACATTATAGTTTAGTACCTTCAGGCAACTCATTTCAGAAGGTGCTGGATTTGATTTACGTTCTTTCTCATTTTACATTCCTATGTTATGGAACTGGAATATCTTTAGGTTTCCCTTAATCTCTGATAAAGTAAATTCAGTTTTATGAAAGGCTGAGAAATATTGCTTTGTTTTTATGAACAGGTACCAACCAGCCCGCCTAGAGCAATTTCAAAGTTAGCATTAAATTTACCCCTGAAAGGCCATATCCATGAAGATAACATCACCAGAAAAAGTGGAGATCATGGCCTATATATCTATATTATACACATGCACACTTGCCAAGTGCAGTATTGAAAGATGGTGTCATAGGTCTTTCCCTTCAGTCACTCCAGTGCTGACCACCATGTTCAGAATGAACTGGAGGAAACATCAGTGTTCCTAAAAACAGCAGTGGGATGCTTATCTTAATTCTTTAATTCTTTCTATTATTAGGTTACTTCAGAGGATATCTGTGTGCTCCTGAGACAACAGCAGCAACAGTAAATCTTATGGGCTACTAGATGTGGCATTTTACATGGAAATTTTTACTTTATAGACTATGAAATGCAGCTTCTATATTGCTAAAGTTAATATTTACAGAGGGGGTTTAAAAAGAAAATCATACTAAAACTCCCTACCAACAACAAAAAAGCCCCAACACCTACTACCTGTAGGGATATGAAAGAGTAGCTATTCTTACAGCACCACTTCAGACAATATATTAGGTAAAACTGGAATTTAAAGGTGTTTCCTCATATTTTTCTTAGACTGTCTGAGCTGATTATTTCAAGATCATGATTCTTTTGTGCTCCTGAATTTCTATACAAGAGGAAGACCTAAGAGAAAACTTGGAACAGATACATTCTGGTTTGCAGCTGAGCACCCCTCCCCCTTACTTTAGATACAGCCAATAAAAAGCACAAACCATTTACAGTTTGTATATGTTTCCTGAGTGTAAGAGTATCAGATGATACCAATTTCTTGTCAAGAGTTTCTACAACTTACAGAAAACCAATTTATCTGTCAGAAAAATCAGTTGTAGATAAAAGAAACATGGCTACAAAGATATGCAGAGCAGTTCATAAGAAACAAGATTCTCATTTCAATACAATTATGCTCTTGATTAATTCTCTGCAGTGCTGGAACCAGAGAACAGTGGCACTGTTTGCCACGCTCAGGACAGCTGAGCATCCACAGAGCAGCCAAGGCATTGTGCAGCCAGTGTACAGGGTACTTACAGCTGCAAAGCTACCTCAGGTCTCTGCTGCTTCAAGCTCATGCCTGTGTTCCTTCTTCCGCCAGTTCTAAGTAAGGTAGGTTATATTTTCCACTTATGCTTAGAGGAACTTTGATTTCTGCTGAAAAAGCACGTTATTCTTTCACAACAAAATACACAAAGTGCTGGCACAGGTAAAGTCACAGCAGCAAGTCTCACCAGGTACAACAAGGCCCAGGGGTCACTCTAAACAATGGAAAAACAGAACAATTCTTCTTGTTTGCAGAAATCAATCCGGTATTGCCAACTGGCACTTCAGTGCACATAACCATTCACATTTATGACACAGCCTTCACTTTGTATCTACAAACACATATATCTAATTATTTACACATACCTAATTATTTAACCATAGAACACCTATTTAGTAATCCAATGCCACTAATGCTAATTACTACATCCTATCCATGCATAATTAAGTTTTACATAGCAGTGCAGTGATTAACATTAATTAGTAGTACATGCTGCTGGAATTAAGACATTTAAGCATGTTTACATGTTTCACATGGGAATGTGCCAAATCACCTCTCTGGAAGTCTTAGTAGTGTTTCAGATTTGATAAACAGAATCCTGAGACACCTTTGTATTGTAACAGACACTTCAATAATGCTCTCTCTATATATTCAATAACACATCATCTTTTTAAAAAATCAATTGTGACATCTACTAATATCCCATAAACAATGGAATCAGATAAAAGTTTCATCAAAAATTCATTACAAAGTATTAAACCTGTCTAATCTTTTATCACTACTACTAACACTACTACAATAAACAGAATGAAAACGTCACAAAGTATAGAAGTTAAGAGACTCTTCCTCAGGAGCACTGTAGAACGTAGTCTGCACCAGAGGGTGTATTTTCATGTCTTTGTGAGGCTTCTATAAATTAGATCCTTTTCAACCAGAATATCTCTTTCAACTTTTCACTTCAACTTAGTCTACCACTTCTCTTCTGTAGTTTCTGAAGTTGTTATTCATTCTATAAACTTCATCTCGAGTAAGCATTCCACATGTGAGCATTAAGATAAGGATTTAATATTAACTGCCATCAGCTGCCTCACAGTTAACACTGCCTTAGGGCTAAAAATCACAATGAGGGATACAAGCAAACTTTTTTGTTTGTAAATATATCACAATGTTTTTTTCTTTATAAATTGCTATTTAACTATTCACAGTTGTAACTCTGAGAAAAACAAAAAAAAAAACAAAAAAACCCCAACCCAGTTCCAGTACTAAATATGTCAGCAACACTTCTTATTTTGTTGAAGACCTTTGGCAATACTCTTGCTACTCAGTGAGATGCCCCAACATTTGTAACTTAACTTGCATATTTAACCTGATTCCCTAAGGAAAAGAGATTTCCATGATTTCACTACATCTGTTGATTTTAAGTTGAGAAGCAAAAAGTAGTTCTTCAACTTGCTAGTTTTCTGTTTTCATATTGTAGCATATCAAGATTTTCAAAAGCAGGATTTTTAAAACCAGGCCACCTGTCTAGCCACCCAAATTTCAGATGGTTGAACACAGTGAATTCTTCAGAGTGACAGCTGAGCTAGAGATGCAGCAATTCAGATCAACGAGCCTCTGCTCTCTGGCAGGGCTCAAACAATGCTTCATGAAGGATTGCAACACAGATGCAGAGAAAATCGTCCTGTACATTGCAGATCAGATTTCCAGAAGCTTAGAAAGTTTTAACAACTACCATTTCACTTAAAAACTTGCCATTTCATTTTAGATCCTGAAACAGAAGATGAGTTCTTGAGAGTACTTTTCCATAGTTTTAAAAAGGAGCCTTTCCATCCTCAAACACTTTGGTCCTACTGCCATCTGCTGTCACAAACACACAAGCGACATGCTGTCTTGCAGGGCGCTTTTTTCCTTTCCTCTTCCATTGTTAAGAGTGTAAAAGAACATGTTCTAATAATGCTACTCAACATTATCTAAAAATAATTAGAAACTAATTTGTCCAGAGAAGTGTGCTGGTAAATCAATGCCTGGTCACCTTCACTGCCAGAGCAGTCTGCTAGCCACCCTCTGCTCACTGTGTCTTCAACACTCAAAACAGAAGGGAACACACTACTTGCCAGTGAAAGGCAGGTAAACCTTACTCACCACTTTCTAAATGCTGCCTCACCCAAGTATACTAGGACTATAAAAATGCATATTTTACACTGGTTGTTTTAATGCAGAGGGACATTTGACAATACAGTCAAATCAGGTACAGTTTCAAGCACAGCTGTGATAACTGAACATGATGTTATCCATACATGGCAATTTGACAGTGAAATACTTTGGATTAAAAAGTAACTGGTCTGCTATGTTTTGGTTTAGGGTTTTTTTTGTTATATATCACTCCTTTGATTGCCTAAAGATATGCTCTTAATACACTGTCTAGAAAGAGTGTAAGACAAACTGCAATATGCAAAGATAATTCTCCTTTTTTTTTTTTTACCGTTTTAATAGCACTTCTTGATTTTTCTTCCCAAATATTACTGCTCAGCTCCAATGTGCAATGAACATTTGTTTCTCTGTCATAGGATCCAAACATAAATAACCTGAAATAGAAAAGCCGACAGTAAGAATCGTAACACTATTACACATATCACAGATATCATATACTCACCATTCTTCATTTATACACTATTAATATTATCTATGTGTAAACATAGAGAAGTCCAGACAGAATAGATTCCACAGGCACAGCTTAATACCAAAGGAAAGACACTGCCACCCTCTAGTGGAAGAACTTCAAAAATATAAAATATAACAAATTTTTTAGCTGGGGTTTGTTTGAGTTGTTTTTTTTTTTTTTCCTGCTCTGTTTCCCTTTTTCTTTTCTTTTTTTTAAACTGAAGTGTTCAATCAGCAGACCAGCATTTTTCCATAAAGAACTATTTTTTTATTTTAAGAAAAGCAATAATAGCTCCAAGGGTCTTTCATTTTAGTCCTAAACTTCACAATGTATTGAAGCTCTTCTTCATTTAAGAGAGCACTACTGTAGACTAAAGTTTAATCTAAAGTTTAACAGTTTACTACTGCTTATATTTATACTCCACTAAACTGGGATCCTCATATCTGTAATTCTTTGTAACATTCATAACAAATGGAAGAGTGTTCTTCATGAATGATATCCTATTCCAGAAGGCTACAAAGCTTTTCAGGCAGATAAGTACAAGAAAAGAAAAAAACCCTCAAACCTACAAACTTTAGGCTACAGAACAGCAACCACAGCTTGCTCACAGCTTTTCTCACAGTAGTTGAAAAGAGATAAATATTTTGGAATAACAATTTCAAACAAATCCTACTCGTTCAAAAGAGCTGTTAGATTTTAATTGCCCGCCTCAACTTTCTATATACATTGGACGTGAACAGTTTCTAAGCTTTCATCCAAAGTATATTGTAATTGTGATGTGTTACACAACTCTTTAGATGATACATGCAAAGGCTGTCAGAAAAACATGTCAATTTTATGTGTTTATCTTGACATTGTTAAATAAAAGTTTCTAGGTTAAATATTTACAATGAAAAAGTCCCAAATCTTCCAGATGTATAGATCTGTAGTAAATATACTTGGAAAATTAAGTAAAGCTATTGAAAACAACATTCATCAACAACCAGAACTAGTGCAATTAAGCCAATTCAAGGGCAAACGTATCTCTGGCTAGGACACCTTGCAAGCTTGCATTGCAGCAAGGGAAATGGAAACAAATCTTTCTTTTCTCTGTCTCTCTATGAAGAATTTATTTAACTAGTTTTCAGCTGTGTACATGAATGCATGGGGCAGATGAGTGGGTAAGATCATGTTTGGGTTGGTAACCAGCACCCCTGATTGACAAAGAGTCAGTTGTTTTTGGCTGAGAGTTCGTGGCTGTATCCTGTAACTCCACCTTCAGAGGGACAGGTCACATGCACTACTGCAACACTGCAAACAGCAGATGTCAACTTCACTTCCAGCCTGACCTTCAGCACTATTGATAGAATTAATGTAAGCAGACATCCAGCCTCAGAACCAACCATTTAGGTACTCTGGACAAAACTAAGTTCATTCGAGGTTACTTGAACTGACAAACTCATCCCTTGTTTACTTATTTTTAAACCATTCCCAGCAATCCCCTGTGACTTTTCTCCTCTGCTTTCAGTAGTTGCTTTTGAGTAACACAGGTTTTCCTCAGTCTCACTCATCTCAGACAATTCATTTAAAGCTCTTCAGCTAGACACACTCTTAGGGAGTTTTCCAGGGGTACTTACTACCTCTTGAAAATATCAGCACAGTAGCTATTTAGCTGTCTTGTACTGGATAGAAGAACAAGGACATGAAATAGCTCAGGAATAAAACAATTTTCAGCCAGAACTGTAATAAAAGTCACAAGGAAAACTACAAGCCATACTGAGATTTCACCTTAAAGCAGGTTACCAGCACTCAGCTTGAAGAAACACATCACCAGACAGCCAAACTACACCTTTAAATTTTAATGAGCTCTTCATGTTGGTCTCTAGAGTTCAATTTCCAATTTCAGAAAGACAAAGGGGAAATTTTAACTGCTGCTACCACACAAAAAAATCTTTGTTTGAAGAACATCTCCAGTAACATGCAAACAGAGGTACTATACTCTGTAAGGCAGATGCAGATAAAAGACTGACATTCAGCTTGTGTCTCAACACACCAAAACCAACTATATATATTAAAGAGGTATCTGTACCCTACAGATTGAAAGTCTGTAAATCAATATGAAAGCATGTATGAAAGACATCCCGGAACAAAGCTCATAACCTCAACTACAATTAAATCAATAAAAAATTGTGATTAAATTACCATTGAGTAATTTAAATATGCACACAGAAAAACGATTTCTATTCCTTCCCCAATTATAAGTGGGATGGTTCCCTACAGCAAGCAAGCACAAGACTGAAGAGAGTGATTCAAGTGAGTACCTGTGATTATCAAAACAGTTGTGGTATTTTACTAAATAACTAACTCAGGAAAATTTCCTTGTCCACAAAAATCATCTACTGGAATAAATGCTAATTTGGAAAGCCCACTTCGTCACATTATTGGAAGAGTATTCTTCCCTAATATAATAAGAATATACAGGCTTTATGGCTTTCTTCACAGTGCCTCTTTAAAAAATATATAACAAATTTTAATACAATGTTGCTTTGTTGTTCTCTTTTCCTGCGTATTTTAAGATAATGCCATATAACAGGATTTTTGCAACAGTTAAGTTCCGTGAGGGCACTGCACTTAGTGAAAGTGTAAGCTTTTTTGTACAGGTCAGATAAAGATTTGCAAAACATATTCCTTATTATGTGTATTGAAGTTCTCATGATTTCCTTAATTTAAAAGGTGTGCAAAATTTAACTTTTCTTTCAACAGCGTGACAGCAAGAAAACTACCATAGTCAAGCCTGATATTAGAAAAGAATTAAGTGCAAAAAGTGCAAGTATTTGGTCATGTGAAGAATTTAAGAAGCCATTTATAGCATACAAAAAGTTTGTTAAATGTTTTATCACTATAGTTTCACCACTGTTTTCCATCCTTAAGCAGGAACTCTTATTACCAGATGGATTACAGTAAGAATTCTACTCGAAATTCTGTACAGAAGTCACAGAATAGCTACTACACTGAGAAAATATAAAATCATCCGAGGCACTGAATGACACAGAAAATAAGTGATCTTTCTTGAATGAATGAAAATGAATAATTTTCAGGTCCCTGTATGTCAGCACCCAGTGCTGCACTGCTGAGACTTGGCCCAGGCAACCTTCACACCAGCTCACAGAGTGCTGATGAAAAGGGGGTCATTGTTACACTTGTATATATTGCATATTTCTTCTGTTACTACCAAAATTCTCTGTGTGTCTTTCAGCTTCTACCTCATCAGTATCTTCAGATGCAAATAAGTAACAATATTTATTTACTCACAGAGGGACTCTAAGGACAGCAGTTGTTTAGTTCAAAGAAATCATCTTACACCTGGAAGATCTGAGGAATTACTATGGAACCAACACTCAGATGTGTTGGCTGAGGTGTGTCAGTTGAGACAATTTTCAAGTGTGTGTTGAGAACTTCCAAGCTGCGTGAAACAGATTAAGTCAGACTCAAAGCTTAGATGACCTGACAAGCCTCCTCTCCCAGCCATCTGATCAGCATCTGTGACAGCTGAAAATACTGAGAGGTCAGATGATGATGTCAAACTGAGTAATGTGGCTCCTAAAGGCAAGGAAACACACCAGCAGTTAGATGTTGGTGATGTTACACAGTGTTTCAGATTGAGGAAAGTCACAATATTTAAAAGATTACTCTCCAAACCAGCAAAAACTGCACACAATTTAAGGTGGTCTCTTGGCCCTCTTATGATAAAAATAAATGCACTACTGGACTGAAATGGGAGAATTCGTACAAAGAAAGACCAGAGTTCTCTTAGAACAGCAAAGAGGAAACACTCCCAGCAGCCAAGGAATGCAGAGAGTCATTTAGTATTCTTGGATCATTCACAGAAAACACATGCAAAGCCAGGGAGACAGGTAAGCAGCAGTTTTACTGCAAAAAAAATAATCACTGCTGTCACCACACAACTCTTAGAAGCAGAAGAGTATCTTCTGGAAATTCGTGGCACTGATAAACCACATTAGTATAGCAAATATGATTCAAATTGTACAATGCTACAGAAAAAAAAGGTGCAAAGAGGAGCTGATATGGTAATAAAAGCATTAAAAGAACAGGTTTAAAAAAAGTCTTGTTGGAAAGCAGTTTAGATCATAAAGAACAGAACTGCACATGACTAGATCAAAGCCTAAGCACTACTTGGATAAGATCTAACATAAAATAAGAACCAAGAGGTCTTGACAAAAAACCCCAAACAAACCAAGAGCCCACACACCTTTCCTACAGCATTGAAAAGAACAATCTTCTCTTTAAGGAATGAAGGAAATAGACTTTATTTCTTCCTATTATTCTGTTCAAGAAGAAGATGATAAATAATGCCTTTTAAGACTGAGTGAAACAATTATTTCCCTTTAATACAGTATGATAATTACAGCATTTATATTGTCCTGGAAAGAGACTCAATTTGATGTTAAAAAACCCCAACTGAACAAAATTAAGCAAGTAACAGGAGGCACAGATTAGCTTGTAACCAGGTAAAATTCAGTACAAAGGCAAATGCTTGCACCCACACAAAGCAGTAGTGGCACAGAAACCAACTGCAACTTTGATTTGTTCATTCTTATTTAAAAAAAATACAAGGAGTGCAATCACAACACCAAAGCTGCCACTTTGTGCATCAGAATGGGCCTATAGCTATAATCCCTACAAACTGAGGAAATACAGGTACTTGATTAGTCAAGAATGAGAAAAAGTGCACAAAAATATACCTTGTACATTCAATTAACGTGACTTTTAGTCGACCTTCTGTCAATAGAAAATCCTGAATAGAGAGGTCTCGATCTTCATATTCATCATATGGCAATACTTGAAATGGAAAAAATGGCTTGAACCTGAAAAATACAGAAGAGACTCATCTTAATTCAAATTACATAAATAACACTAATACAGAGAAATATAAAAATGGTAGTAAGACTACAATGAATCTTTAATATTCCTAAAGAGAAATAATACCAATCCTACATTGGTCAAAAGGTACAAGTAGGAGCTTTTTTGAAAGGAGCAGATGGGAAAATATAAACAAAGATTGCTTCACAGCAGTAGACTGAGTTATATTTACTAGTGCAGATAATTTTGAGAAAGTGGGAAGCTGATGAAAATCACACAGTATGTTTATGATTGCAAACACGATTTAATACAAAAGTCCTTTAGCAGTAAATATCTTACCAGGTCTTTAATTCCTAAGTTCATCTGCATAAACATCACAGCATTGAAAGCTGAAAACATACTGTTATCCTAAAACTTAAACATTTTATGACAGTGCTGTACTTAGAGGACTGTTGTACCCTAAAAGACATCACACTTCAGTTACACAGATTGATTCTTCTCTCACTTTGTGAAAAGCTTTCAGTTGCTCTTTTTAGCCAGTCTCCTTGAGTTAAAATAAAGATACAGGTATTCTAAATATTTGCCCTTGAGCTTTACTTTCCTCATTGCAGCGTGTGATTCACAGGAAAAGCAGCTCATGTCCAAGATATTCTGTGTTTTACACACGTTATCTCACCACACAATTCTCTCTCTCTCTGATTAGAATGTGCTGAGTTATAAATACCAATTCCATTTTTCAGTGATAGTGCTCCAGTGTCAGACACAGCCACGATGTGAGGGAGGGAAGGAGGGGGAGAGTCTGCACAGCTGCAGCCTCATCACATGGCTCACACACACGCAATCCTAACAGCCAGGGCCACAACCCTGCAAAAAGAATGATATCATAGGATCTGCACTACAGCATTTGAAAAAACTTCTTGCAGGGTGTTCCTTCTTTCTGTTCTTATTCATTGCTCTCTTTTCCCAGCACTGCCTTGTGCCTTGGTTTCCATCCTCTGCTGCTGACACAGTCTGCCAGCAAGTATTGCTGTTGAGGAGACTTAGGACAGAGGACAAGAGCACCACAGCCTGCAGGATGGATCTGCCATTTCATGAGAAAGCAGTCTTTCATAAACAGTTTGCTCAACCATCAGAGGCATCTGCTTGTCACATTCAGAAATCACAATATGTTCAGGAACCAGTCACATGGAGCTGAACTGAAGAGTTTCCGAAACTCAAATAAATAATTCAGCATCCTTTAACTGTCAGCACACACTTGGGAGGGAGCTCCATGCTCTGACTCGAGACACTTTGTTTCTGTACAAGCAACAGCCTCGTACAGAGCCATGAGAAAGACATTTCTTTTGTTCTCTTTGTGAATAAACACAACTCAACACTCCAGCTATTTTCCTCAAATCCAATTCAACTTCTAACTTTAATTTGGTTCCAAGTTTCTCCCTCATTAACTCCTTCAGGAAGAAAACCATTTTGAAATAGGTCAAGTGAAAAAATTTCATTTTAAACACTTTATTTCAGCTTTTTTTTCCCTCCAAGCCTTGTGTATGACACGTATGAAGCTCTTACAGCACCCTGGCCATGGTTTATGAGTCTACCATAAGCAACCAACTCAAAAGATGCCTTGTGCATGTACTGCCTAGTCTGATATTTTACTCATACCTTCCATTATAGTTCTTGAATAATTAAAGTAATAATAAGGATCACAAGAGTAGGGAACATTCCACCAATGTGACCCCATCATTTTCATTCTAGAAGAGCTGATACCACTGCAGGGCCTGCTCACCTCTTCACTCAGACCAACCTTGAGCCATCACAGCACACCCTGACCTTCACATTTCTCAATTCAAGCACATCAAGGGTGCTCTATTCCTGTTAGGAGTGATTTTTATGTCCTGAAAATACAAACTTAGCTCAGATTTTCCTAGGCAAAGAAAGGAATGAGTTAAGACAAGCACACTGGAAAATAATGCCAAGCTTCGAATTAATGAATACTTCCAGGTTGGAGGTTTTCAGCACAAATAAACTACTTTTCAATTAGTACCAGAAACTACCAATATACCTTCTCCCAAAATCTATTACAGACAGTTTACCATGGGAACATCAAACAATGACCATCCAAAGCTCCAGTGAGTTGGTATTTATAATGTCCTTCCCTTAACACATACACACCATAGAACAGCCTGCAAGCTATTTAACAAGAACACAAACTGGGACAAATTTATTTTCAAGAATAAAAATGAGAACAGTACAAAAAGCACAAAATAACAGACTAAAGCATTCCAGTAAGAATGCAGACATATCCACCTATTCAAACCAAAAACATCATCCTCAAGTAAACTTCACAACAAAGTGTTAGTACAGCACACACTGCAAGCCTTGCTATGGCACAGAATAATGAAATAATCCCCAGTACAAAACATTTTTCTTGCTACATTGAGACAGTGTCTACTACAATCTTGATTTCTATTTTCAAAATACTTCTTTTTAATTTATACAACAATGAAGAGGAATTAATTCTAAAATACCAATGTAGTCATATACAATAATATGCAAAACAACAGTGGATGCAGGACTTTGTGCAGCACTGGTTAAATTCTCTACAAACATGGGATTAAAAAGCAATCTCAACATCACTTAATTTACAACAAGCACTTACGTTCACATTCTTAACACCGTAACTAATTCATAAAATCCTAAGTAAAAAACCTAACACATCACCTACTTCCATTGGCACTAGCAATGTACAAAGAGCTAAATATCCCACATTAAATGCATTTTCAGTGTTTGAGTGCTGCTCTGAACCCTTCCAAATTTATATCATAGCACTTACTTATTTAAAGCAATTGACAGGGATTTTGTACATTTCCCAAAGGGATAAATTACTATTTCACAGAGATTTCAATTACATATGAGGGAACTGAACTGCTGTCACACTACTTAAGTACAAGACAACCCTGCTTATTTGGAAAGACTTTCCCACTGGGAACTGGTGAACTAAGACAGACCCAGATGGTGACAGCTGGTAACACAGGGAGACAGTTCCCTTGCGTGGTAAAACCACACACAGGTAACCCATGCTCCTGACAGAGTTGGCATCACAGCTTTTCCCATCTTTTTCCCCATGGCTGGGAAAACCTGTGAGCTGCTCCCCTTTTACAAGCAGCCACCAATACAAAGGGCACGGTAAGGAGTGTGTTCTTACAGAGTGATATATGAGAACACAGACACTACATCCAAATCCTTGCTTGGATACAGCATGGTATTAGGGAAAAAAAAAAAAGTCTTTAAAAGTGCCATACATTAGATGCTTATAGTGTGTTTCAACTTGTTTTTAAGTTACCAGAGTCCCTTCACAAACATATCTTATTTGTGCAGAAGTCTGAAATTCAGATAGCACACTATTAAGAAAATGTTAGTTAAAACCTAGCATTTCAGCTTAATATGAAGAACATCCACCAATCAAACTTCATGCAAAATTTTAGCAAGTGAAAAAAAAAACCGCAACAAAAATATTTAAAAGAAACTGTGGAGTAGCAAGTGGTTCTCAACAAATATCACAGGACACAAACAGGAGAAAAAAGTCACTTCACATGAGGAAATAGGTCAGATGATTATACTGAAGGATAATTAAGATAAAGTTACTCAATTAATATATAGGATTAAAGGTATTCACTAAAATAGCACGATACTGAGCTCCTCCACGTAAGAAGTACAGCAAAAATATTCCCAGATGCTGCACACAGTCAGCGTGTCTCCTTCATAGGAAGGACTTCTAACTCCATTCATGCCATATTTCTGAGTCACTCCACTGGCTCCTTTGCTCTCGGTGACTCATTGTTCTCATCATCACCACCTCACTCAAAGTTTAGATCAAAAGCGTATCCAAAAAAACCTCCAAACAAATCAGGTTTGTTCCCTTCATTTTGAGTGCTTTCAGCCCCTGAATTCTATTCTTCCTTTCACTTGCCAGTTCTGGAGGGAAGAACTCACCTACTTGGAACAAGCCTGTAATTTGGTGGTTTAGTTTTAAAAATGTATGACCTATATTCCCTTTAATTTCTATTCACTATTCTGTGATGATTGGTTTGTGGACCTTCAGCCAACCTTTAACAAAGAGGACAGAAGTCTCTCATACCTTAGTTTAATTAACCCATATTACCCAAATTAAGCACTCTCACTGGTAACTAGCTAACAGTATTTTTAGCTGCATGAGGAAATCTATTGAGAACTGAGAACAAAACATCCATTTATCTGGTATTATAACCATATGCTTCTGTTTCTGTTCATTGCATCAGTTAAGATTATCCAGAATCACAGTAAAAAAATCCCACCCATAAATTGTTAAAAGCTAAATACAGACTAAAAAAAAAAAAAAAATTCAGAAGCTCTCAGGACTCCATCAGGAGACAGAAAAGCAGAAAGACTTACTGCCTCATTTTTAAGTGCAGGAGGAGGATAGGATTTTGCAGAATTTCTGCTAGGAAGTGAGAACACTTTCCTAGAATAAATTCTGGGTAAACATAAATTAGTCTCTGGTTTTATAAAGGAAGTTTGATACTGAAAACAGTGGTCTAAAAATTACTGAATATCTGTTTAAGACCACATTAATTATGATGTGAATTCCAGCATTACTCTATTGACACTAAGATTAAATGTTGTCAGGTTTATGAATTCATTAACCAGGTTACATTAACTTAGCATTTGAATTTAATAAAAAGCAAAAAGATACTTAAAATCTCAGAAGAGACTCTCAACTAAAAAATGCAGGGTCTTCAGCATAAGGCTACTTTGTATACATTGCAAGTCTTAACTTTTACTTCAAAAAGTAACCAAAATTCTATCACAATCTAAAATTAGGATGCGTTTAGTAGAGCATCAATTCACTTTTTTATAATTGCTACTGTATGTGAAGATTCGAGTGTCTAAAACAGTCTTCGAAGAAAAACTACCAAATTTATTTTCAGGTTTGGGAGTAATCAAAAGTTTCAAGTAACCACAGAGCAGAACTAAATCACTTTCATTTTTACATTGCCTTTTTCACTTGAGTCATGGAAATGTAAGTCAGCACTTGCAGAGTGTATAAATTTCCAAAAGACGGACTGACACCAGATATTTTAAGACATATAAGAAGTCCTCTGTTCTTATGTCGTGTGTAATTTAAGATGCAGTTCACTTCTATAAAAATTCTGAAATATTACAGCCCACTGCCTGAAGGGGCATGATCGCCTTAATAAACTTTTAAAAGTACTTATCAGTTAACATATAGAATTACTAGGTATTATGTAAACAGCTTATATCATTCTTCACATTGAAGATACAAAAATGGAACTCATCCTTCTTTTGGCAAAAAAGTATAGCAGTACTACTTTTAAAAACTATTTTGCAAAAGTAATTCATCAGCTTTCACTAATTCCACAAGGAAAACGCTGCAAAACTGTGTCAGTATTTGTAATCAGGGGACTTTGATAATTCAAGTGATACTCTTATTCCTTATAGAAATCTACTAATTTCAGCTTTACTCACACATGAAAATCTGTCTTACAAGCAGCCTGAAAAACATTGCAATAAGACAGTGTTTATTTTCTAGGAAGTTTTACGGTAAACTGCAAATCAGCTCTAGTACCCCACCCACTGTGTTACAGGATATTCTGCCACGGATGTGAGAGGCTCTTTCACACAAGTTCTCAATGCATGAACAGTCGCTTCTTTTTTTAAAGAAGACCTCAAAAGAAAAGGGCAAGCATTTTATTATTCCTTTTTTTTCTCTGAAGTTGTTCCACACATTTCTGCATTCTTAAACTACAGTATTCTTTCTCACTAAGTTGTCTTTCTTCTCAGTAACTCTGAGGTATATATTGAATCAGAGACCCATGACAAATATTTTTAAGACTTCAAGACCCATTCTACAATAATAAATAAAAGAACCAATGTAAACAGTCAAGCAGCTGGGTTCCAAAAAGATAGGGTTTTTTCCTGCTTATATGACAGAAGTCATTACAAATACAAGGAGAGTGTTAAAGATACGGTATTACTGTCTGTACTGAAATAGCACAGGTAAAACGTAAATCTCTAATCAGGCTTACCAAAACTACTTTCTTATCAGCACGAACAAGATCAATTTGATCATGTGCAGACTTTTTCACATTTCAAGAACACTAGCTCCCCAAATTCTAAATTCCATAGCTTTGTTAACTCAATGCAGTCAATGCCTGTTTCAGTTTTCAGGTGGTATTTTGGTTTGGGTTTGTTTGGTTTTTTTTTTAATTTTATGTGATTTAGCTGAAGCCAACTGCTGATTCAAATCAACAGAAAGAAATCAAAATCCTGCTATATTTCAGTTTCAGACAGGACGAAGACAAAATTTCCCTGTCTAACCAGAAAGCCTGAAATATTATGGCTCTGCTCCAAATGGGACAGAAAATGCAGAATATGCTCGTTTGTTCACACAGGGCTGAAAGAGAATCAGGTGTGGTTTAGCAAGTCGCTTTTAAGCATTCAAGGAGAACAGCATCAGTTTAAAAAAAAAATAAGCAAATAAACCCAAGCCACCCCAAAACTCTACCTTTAGCCAGCTGGATTAGAAATTGATCCCAGCAATGCTAGCAAAACACTAGCTTTTGCTTATTTCAGCAGTATGTTCTCCCATAAAGAGGTCTCAAGTCTCTACAAACATCAATACTGGTTAGAGGAAACAGACAATGTTCTAATAGAAGTCTAAGCTCTGAACATGACTCATTCATTGAACTCGAAGAGTTTCAATCCTCTGCTCTAAACCCCATCCTATGTCCATATGAAACAAATGGCAACTCTTACACTGCCTAGAGAGAAAACAATGCACTGCTGAAAGCAGTCTTGGGACAGCTGTAAACCAAAAGTGAAAAAAATATTTGTATCTGTTCTGAATTCTAGACGACAGCTTTCCAAGGTTTATCCTCACTCTTACAATTAAGTTTTAAAAAATGCTTCAACTACAGAAGCTTCTCCTCAATCTATATTTATCTATTCCCTTCTGGCAAGACACAAGATGGCCCAATTCACACCCTGGAAGCCTTCCAAAGTGCTGGAGATGGTACTCTGCCCGAGCTAGGCTACTTCCAAAGCTGAAATGACTCAAGCTCACCTTGAAGCTGTGGACAGCAGTCATGAAGGACCTGGTTTTCAGACAGCTCAGGGGCTGCAGTCGCGGGGAGCACCCTGGGGGGACCAGGCCATGGCCATGTAAGTGCCAAATGTCCCCCAAGCAAAGATGACACCCCCGGTGAGTCACAGCATTTCACTAATGGGCCTGTATTGTGAACAGGATCAAACAACACAGCTCGGCCTGGACATGACCTGTGGCCCCACTGCTGACAACCAAATACGGGAAGGCCTTGCAAGATTAATTAACAAGGACTCCTGCACTTTCCCAATCCTGCATCACTGATGGCAAGTCACAACTGGCACTTGTGACTACCAATAAAGAAGCAGCTGCTCAAAAAGCAGCTACCAAATCCATCACTAACTTGGATACTTTCTCTAATTTGCCCTTCTTTCAGAGGAACAGAGGAAAAAAAAAAAAAAAAAAAAGAAAAAAATTGTGAGTTTTTGCAGCATTGTTTTAGAACAATACCAGTGACTAACAGTGGTGTTCCCACCCCACGTCCCCTTGTAATCCACTGGGCTCTTTGCTTGGAAATATTAGAATTTGTTTTGTTTCTTCTAACATATTGCATTAAATTTTGTTAGCAAATATGCAGTTTGTCTTAAAAAAACCCAAACCAACCCAACTCCTAAAGCTTTTAGAATTACATTGCATCATATCCTGTTTAATTACTTAGGAACTATTTACCAAGCCAGATCATTTACAGAGGTGATTCAAACACCACCATGAAGACTTCTGCATGTCACTGCAGGACTGTGATCCTCCAT
Organism: Scytalopus superciliaris; assembly: GCA_013400415.1. Classification (NCBI taxonomy): domain Eukaryota; kingdom Metazoa; phylum Chordata; class Aves; order Passeriformes; family Rhinocryptidae; genus Scytalopus; species Scytalopus superciliaris. The sequence goes on from VXBX01000364.1 coordinate 1,187,511, forward strand.
TTCTACTCTTCCTATTTTAGCTTAGGCAAACAAGAATAATGGTTTAAGCCATTTACGACACAAGTGACAGTCACAAAAAAGTTAATTTTAATTCTTACTACACAATAGCTTTCCTTGAAGATAGTATATGTAAAATATATACGACAGGCTATTTTTCATAAGCTTCAGCATAATTTAATGCATTTTACATATGTGGTGTTAGTTACTGTAAGTATCAATACCTTAATTTCAGTGATACTGGCAAACAACACAATCTTGTGCCTAATGCCATTAAAAGAGTAGATCGTTATATTTGTACACATTTCCTTCCAAATGGGCATTTTTCATAACTATATTGCCATTAAAACTGACACAAGAGAGAATACTGAAGCTTAGCATTCTCAGTTAAGAAACTCAGGAACAAAGCATATAAATGTTACAATTTCCATTAGATATCCACAGACAATTTTAAAATACTGGACAGAAAGTAAGAAATAGTTTTGTACGTTGTACCTCAAATCACCCCTGAACATTTTTCAGTTAAAGCAACACAAAACTGCTAAAAATTAATTCCAAATGATTATCCTAATTTAATTTAATGCTAGTAATATTTGACTATTAATTACTGTCTTTGGCTATGTGTAACAGTCCGATTAACTGTAGCCATCAGCTGCTCTCTGCAATACACTTTATTGCAGACAGAGCTTTATGACATCTTGTAAGTCTTCCAAAATGTGTGAACTGTTATTGCTGTAGCAGAATTGCTGTGTTTTTCCTTACGTGAAACAGCTTCAATGGAGTGGGGTGGGCACACTGCTCCTCACAGGCCATCCTGCTGAACCCCAGCAGGAGGCTGCAGCACAGCAGTTCAGCTGAACTACAGCAAGCTGGACAGGGGAATTATGATGTTAGAAAGGTAAATTGTTCCCATACAGCTTTAAGGATAAAATGAATTACAGCAGCTAGTGTCTCTGAACTGAGATGAACACCATTCAGCAGTAAGTTCCTTAAACAGAAACTCAGTGACATCAGCAGAAACTACTGAAATAAATTATTTATAAATTCTGTGTTCAGCTTAGCATGTCACAATTAACCTGACAAATTTTTACAAAATCATGACTCTCAAACCTCCTTCACACAGTGGCATCCACGCTCATTTCCAAAACTAGAATTTATCCACTGTTCTGAACAAGCCTTCTTCAACCCTCACATGTCAAAATAAACACTTCCAGTAGAGCATTTTTTTTAAAGTACTGATATTCACTCATCACACAGAATAGAACCTTCTTGAGACATTAAGTGCACCCAGCTAACATTTATAATATTGGATTATTGCTTTCTTCTGGATGAAAGCAGTTTGAGTTCATCATGCAAAGGTTTTTGTAGCTCCACAATTGATGGATTTTTAGCAGACTGGGGTGGCAGAAATTATCTATTAATATATTACCTACCTATGTGGATTGCTAATTTCTCTCCATACTTATTTTAGACAATAAAGCTTATCAATCTTAGAAGAAGTTTTAATTCAAAAGTATTTTCCTATACTCTAAAGAAAAATTATATCAAGAATAACCAAATGTTGAAATAGTTTTAAATCAAACAAGTGTGAACATGAACTGTAAACAGAGGAGCATATCGGGTGACTTCAGGCAATCTCTGCAGGAATGCAGAATAAGCAGTTTCCCACAGAAACCCAGGAACATGAAAGGACTAGCTCCAGCAGTGAATCCAGCAGCCTGAGACAGCTTCCCCAGCGCTGCAGCACTACACTGTTCCACCACACTGATGACCAAAACCTCCTGTCCTTGTCCAGGCTGCTTATTTAAGAGCTTTTGGATCAAGTGTCCTTTGTTAATAAAAATATTAACTATTCCACATGTTTAGTATATATGAAATAGGTTTTACAAAAGACTCGTACATTTTTACACCAAATGAGCTACCAAGAAATGCATTAGCTATACATTTTTACAGGCAAATCCTGTGTCTCTATCCCTGGAAGTTTTCAAGGAAAATGCAGTGTTCAGTTTTGTGGGGAACATCAGTCTTACTGTCTATACAAGAGCCTAAAAATGACAATACAGCCTGTAAGGTTATTCAGAATAGCCCAGCTTCAGTGCCTCAACAGACCTACCCACTTCAACACAGAGGCTCAGAACATTTCTTAGATGCCTACAGTTCAGTAATGTGATTAACTCCTATATGCCCTGTATTTACTTTTAAATACATATATAAATAGTATTACTGTTTGTTTCATATGTTATTTGAAAGAATTGAAAGCAATACAAATAATGACAACTCAATAAAAAGAGATGTATTTGCTCTCACTGAGCAGCAAGATCAGCTTAAACACTGAAGATCAGTCAGTCCAGATGAACAGAAACACGGTCTCAATGTCAGGGGGTGCAAAACACCACCAATTACCAAATAAATCTTATCAGATTTGTCAGCATCTTTATTCAATGTGAAAGAAGTTCATTGCAGGACTAAAATAATTTTTAAATACAAACCAGCAAAACTGTTAAATGAGGTAATTTTATTTTCATTATTATTGTACAAAGAGTCTTGCATACAATGTTTCAAGGAGGTTTTATTTTCCTGTCAGACCAATTAACCTTAATGATTACTGGATTCCTATCTGCAGCAAATACAGATACTAAGCACCAAAACTTATTATGTCTTCATCCATCTCTCTCTCCAACTGGGTTGGGGTTTTTTTTGTCCCTGACTATACCTCTGGTCTCCCAGTTTCTTCACTAATCCATCTCAAGTCAGTGCTGTGTTCATTCCTCACCATTGCAAGTAAGAAAACATTTGTTGACTAACTATAGGAAAAGGCTCACTTTAGCCTGAAAAGAATGCCACCTGAATACTGGGAAATGTCTGGTATGTAGCTGGTCACTAATTAAATCTGACTTTATAAGGAACAAGTTTAAAAATTACATTCTTCCATAATTAAGTATTTCCAGTGTGAAAACTCATGAAGTGCTGGAGCTGGGAAAGATGACCAAAAATGTTTCAAACCCCCTAGAACCAGTGGTTTTGAACTTGGCAGCTACATAAGAAGATTTGCATACATACTTTGTACCGTGTAATTTCATATAACCTGAAGAAACATGTATTTAGTGACATATCAGACACAATGTATGCCTGAGATGGAGCACTCCCAAAATAAAAACAGTAAAGAACTCTGCACTGCAAAGAGCTTCCTTCTACACACCTAGCACCCTTGAAAAACTGAAAATATTTAGTGTTCTGAGGTTTGGTTTCGTTTACTGCGTGTCAGGTTGCCTACAGATTCATTTAATTAACTCCTGTATGAATAAGAAAAAACTGCTTGTCCATGTACTACAAAGATAACCTTCCAAGCATGAAACTACTGCCTACAGACAGAGCTACTGATTCCAATTATCACCACCTTGCCATTAGTGCTGGCATCATTCAGGGCACTGCGTCTCTGGAACAGGCTAAAAATCCGAGCACTGCTTTGCTATCCATTTTTGCACAGCAGAAAAGGACTCAGATCCTGAGAGCTTTGTAAATATTTCTTTACATTAGAAGATTTTTGTACCTAGAACAGGCATGAGAGAAAAAAGAATAAAAAGACATCTTCTTTCCTTTCAGCAGCAGTAGGACCAAGAACTTCAAACAGGCGTGCCCCATAAATTTAACTACTAAGAGAGATTCATATCACAACTACAGTAGAAACCCACTCAGAAAGAAAAACTCTGCTCTTGCAGAACCTTTGGGAAAGGTCTCTCTACTGGCTGCTGATTTCTGAAGTCAAGACATGCTCACAATCCCAAGCTCTATTTCTGGTACTTCTGCATATACCTCTATTAGCATATTATGAAGTAATTTCTATTATAAAACTTCAAATCAATAGCTATTTACATTACTCCTTGGCTTGTTTTGTCAAAAATAAGAAACTGCTATGTAATCCTCAAATTGCCTTTTATAATAGGAAATTAAAATACACTTGTCTAATTGTTCTTCACAGAGAAATTCAATATAGCCTCAGCTTCCAAATAGAGCATAAAACTAACATGGCTAACTATACTGCAAACAATCAGTTCCAAGGATAATTTATGTTGGAAGGGACCAGATGAGGTCATCTAAATACCCAATACAGAAATGTTAGAAGCCATTCCTTAAGAGATTACTTCTAAAGAAAACAAAGTTGTTCCACTCTGTGGTAGCATGCGTTAAAATAAAGCAAAGTAGAGCTTCTTAAAACAGGCTAGTATCAATACAACACATTAGCTTTTCTTTTCATGTAACAAACTGAGAAACAAAGTATTCTTAAAATACACAGAACTGACTCACTGCTTAGGCAATACCTGATCTATTTAGAGCCTAACTCAATGAACTCACAAGATGATAAATTTAGAAAAAAAACAGCAACTGTCAGATTTTTTTACATCCTTTCTGAAAAAAATACCAGGAAGTTAAATTCTGGTGGGAGACTGGACTGCAGGCACTTCCTCCTCAGCCTTTACATACACACAAAGGGCTTTGTGTGTTCCTCATAGCAAAATGTATTTTTATTGTCTAGAAAGAGCCCAAAAAACAAAGCTCTCAAAAATCTACACAAAACAAGATCAGGGTCTGTTCAAAACAGTCAAACTACACCCAACAGTTAGGGACAGGCTGGACAGCACATCACAATCAGTGCACCTGTATACCTGGGGGGGGCATATCAAGGCTGCTGCCATAAGCAGCTTAATAAAAGGTTAATGAGCAAAGCATAGCTCAGTAGAGAACTAACACAGATGAATCCATGACTGTTGCAACAGCAACGTCAAGCAAAGAGAGAGACCTGAAATAGTCCTTACTATGTGTCTCCAAATCATAAACATGCTATGGCAATCCTAGGAACTGCAGGTTAGTGCTAACCACTTTATCCTACTGTTAAAAGGATATGATATAGAAAGTTAAAACCAACATAAACAATGTATACAGTATTAAAGAACTGTTTGAGTGTATTCAATGAAAAGCCAAATAAACAAACTCCACTTTTTGCTGATAATATTGTCATTCTCAAGTAAAAGAAACCTACATGAAAAATACAGTGTCAAAGAGAGCTCTGTAGATGCAAGACTGACTGAATATAGTTCCTGAGAGTGACAGCACTGGAGATTTTGGGATAGCAAGACACAGCTGGTGGGGTCAGTGGCCACCCTGCAGAACGCCAACACAACCAACCAACGAGGATGTCAAGGCTTTCCATGCTCATTCTCAAGCTCCACCTACCTGTCCACTTGACTTAGAGCTAAAAAAAAAGTGTAATTGAAACAGTTAATTCAAGTCAAAATAGAGTTTTGAGTATGTAGAGCCAAATAAATGATACTTACAATTATTCATTAGGGTTAGCTATTAGAAAAGGAAGTAATACTGGCTCGCAGCTATCTTGTTTCTCAAAACTGCAGCAGAACTCATGTATATTGGAGAAGAAAAAAGGTCACATTAGGTCTTCCCCACATCTGAACAAGATACTGCTCTGACATATCAAAATGTTTTTGGAAAAGCTGTTTGCATTTCTATTACAGAGCAACAAATATATTTAAGATTAACTATAAAACAGTAGTAACTGTTGCTATTAACAACTGAATTGCACAAATCCATTATCACTGATGACAAAAAACAAAAACCAAAAAAACAACCCAGCCTACCATTCAGTGGATTTTACCAGCAGCCTTACATCCAGGGATTTAATCTAATTCTACTATACAAGATAGCAATTCCCATTCAATGGCAGAGCAGCTTCATAATAGGCTGTTTTGCCAGACACAAACACATTTATTAAAGGGCCAGAGAAAACTGATTACACCCTATCAGAATAAAACACAAATTACTACTTATTTGTTTAGATATAAAGTACATCCCTTCTTTTTCAAATAGGAGACAAACATGCATAAAATGCCAGACAAACTTTAAATGCACTTACTAGGCTACACTGCCTTTCCTACAAACACTCAGGAGTGCAACAGGAATGCAGGATGCCTTTTGCTACTTTCAAGGTGCAGTGAAGCACATCACACACAGTCAGTCCTAGCAATGGGTGATACAAAAGACAATCTTACTAATCACTGCTCTGCTGTATAAATTTTGTACCTAACAGGAAAGAATACAAAAGTACACATGCAGTAATTTGGCTGTACCAACAGACTGAAGTATTTAGTAACTAAATAACACAGGTGGTGGGGATCTACTACACAAACTTAGTTATAGTATGTTCCAAATCAATTACTGACAAAAGTTCTCTTCTTATGCCATTCACTACCAAGCTCTATAAACTGCCTAATACAAAAGACAAAAAAACCCCCATATTTTTATTTTTAGTGCTAATTAATACCTTGAAACTAGATAAAACTCTTTTGTGGACTTCAGTCTGGAAGCCAGAGAGCCAATCTGAACAGAGTAGCAAAGTGTCCCTTTTAGCCAGCTGAAAAGGAACTCCTCACACTCCAAGTGATTTTGTTTACAAGGTTGTAATTACAGCTGTTCTGAGATTTATTTACAAAGATACTTGAGCAAAAGTAGGCAGACAGCAGAAAGCTTTTGAACTATGCATGGAAGCAAATACTATGTACTTAAAGGCATACAGGCCACAGGAAAAACTATTGGGAGAGGATAATCACCCTGTAGATGAGAAACTTCTAAGCTTTAAGTAAGGTAACAGATTACTAAGTAATTATGAAACTTTTTCCTATATATTCTTTGCTAACAAATATGTTAACATACCATAATCACAAATCCAATGTATTCTTACAAATTCTATTTAAACCAAGTTTTGCATCTTCTCAGTAGGAAGGACGATTTTCTAAATCAGTTCTCAATACCATCTAAACCATCATGTCTCAGCTCAGCCACCACCTGAGAGTGTATTGTTACTGCTCAGCTGTTACCAAGTTTTGCTGGCTTGGGATACACGTGCCTAAACTCACCTGGGAAATGCTAGTGAAAAATACATGGTTTTAGTCTGTTCCACAAAACCATGGGGTACTGGGGACAGATAAACGTTCCCACACAAAGCTTTGAAGGTCAGGGTCTGGACAGTTAAGTCACCAATGACCCAATATTTCTTACTTAAGACAACTTCACTAATGCGCATTAAGTTTAGTGTCCTGCCTACCCCCTTCAAACAGGGAGGGTCAGAATGACATGATGAGGTCATGGCATAAAATTTAAAGGTCAAAAACACTGTACCAGGGTTGAACACTGTTTCACTAACATCTGTCACCTTATGCTACCAGCCTACTATCTAGTGTGAAAACCAACTATGATAATTCAAAAAATTTTAACTCCTTTAATTGAAGAGAACATTTTAAATTAACAGTTAATTCTTTCTAGTTTTATAATAATCTATGCTACATATACTGTTGTCAGTGTCAGTTACCTTCTAGCTTCACACTTCTACTCATTTCTGTCTCAGGCTCTGCACTCTGCTTCTTTCCAGTTCCTTTCAGTGTCTGTGGCTCAGCCATTCTTTCTGGTGCAGAAAGTTTGAGAAACATGGAAAATTGACTCCCTGTAACTAAATTATTAGAGTACCTTACTGTCCAGGTGCACCTCTCAGAGGAAAGATGAAGATCACAGAATATTCTGCGTTGGAAGGGACCCACAGGAATCAAGTCCAACCCTTAAGTAAATGGCCCATACAGGGATCAAACCCATAACCCTGGTGGTATCAGCACCCTGCTTTAACGATCTGAGCTATGTCTGGCCCATCTGCTGAAGGGGAGGAGCACATCATCACTGGCTCAACAGGAACCCTAAAAACTTGTCTAGGGAGTGTAAAGTTCATCTGCCGTACTTGCTCTTTCTAGGTATGCTGAGAGTGCTGACTCTGCACCACAACTGTCCTACCCCAGTCTCTCCTCAGGGTCTTCTCCACAGTTAACAGCTTCAGTCTCTTTCCAAAAAAGTAAGAGGATGGAAGCAAACTTGCTCTTGACAGCTTCCCCTGCTGCTCAGGGATTGTTCTCTTCTAGACTGCCTCAAAATTTAAAAAGGACAACCACATTACTCAAAGAAACTACTTATTGCCCTGTCAGAGCCTTCCAAATCTTGGACATTTTACAAATCCACTTTCATGAGAACTCTTAAGAATTCAACTGCAGGAGAACCAGCTGAAAAGGCTTTAAAAATTACATCACTAGAAAGGTATTAACACTTCATAATTCAAATAGGCATTTTCTGTTACTCATCTCTCAATTTCAGGAAAAAGGTTCATTGCAGAAGGATGTGGTAAACAAAACAAAAATCCTTACGTAATACAAGCTACAAAGAACAAACAAAAGAGAAAGGAAACACGGTATTGCAAGAGTGGTAAGACAGAACAGAAATATAGTACTTGAACAGTGTTAAGACATTCAGTACCAGAGTGTGGAATCAAAGTAAAGATGCCCCTTCTGCTACAGAAATATCACTGATCATTATATTCGCTAGATAATGCAGTCTGTGTACATTTGTAAAATAAAAAACACTATAATACGAAAGAAAGAAAAAAAAAAAAGTCCCAAGAGGTCCCACAAAGTTTTACTTACCACAGTAGTGGCAATATTTCTCTTATCCACTTTTAGACTTCCCCTAAGGTATTGAAGAAATTAAGCAGACCAGAAAAGAAGCTGACAGCACGTACCATGGGATCTCAAAAATATTCCTTAGAGAGTGAATTTTACCCTTTCTCACACTGAGCAACAACCACATCACCTACACAGGTGAGCATAAGCCCCAAGTCTTGCCCAGGTGGCTCAGCAGTGGCAAAAGCTTGGGAGGACACCCCAAACCCACACACTCTTTGCAAAGCCATCTTTCTACCTCTTCTAAAGAGGGAAATGATGGCCCTGTTGTCAGACACCTGACAGGATCTCAACATTTTTGGTGCCTCCTGATTTTGCCACTTAGTTACACACAGTTCAGGGCATCTCACAACCTCACTGTGCAATGGTTTCTTCACCTGCTATAACGTGAAAACGAGCCTTCCTTTCCTGCTTCTGGCAAGCAATGGACAAGTACCCCTACTGCAGAAGTGCCGACAGAGATCTTTTTTTACCTATTAAGAGCAAAACAGCAATTCCACTGCATACCACCCGAAGGAACACCGAGGACGCAGGACACCTTACCTGATTTTATAATTGGGTAAGGTGTGCTTGCGCTTAATAACCTTCTTGAACTGGTTCACTATGATGGAAGTGAGCTGGGGCATGGGCCTGCCTTCGAACTGAGACTTCACCTCGAAGAGTATCACGGGGTCGTCCATGAAAGAGAAGAACCAGTGCGTGAAGGGCAGGCGAGTGAAGACCAGCTTCAGCTTCCCCATCACCCGGGAGATCTTCACGAACAGATAGGCGGACTTGCCGAAGACCAGGTCGGCATCGATGGCCAGGTGGAAGCCCCCGTTGTATTCCAGGTCCACCTCGAAGCCCAGCTCCTCGGGACAGCCCTCCTCATTGCAGGCCACCGGCCGGATCAGCTTCACCGACTTGAAGACAGGCAGGACATCGCCGAGGGAGACCTCCCTGAGGCTGAGCCCCTCCAGCACCTTCCCCGTCATCTTGGCCTGCAGCAGCTCCTCGAACTCCACCTTGATCTTCTTGGTGACCCAGTTCCTGACCAGGGCAGTGTCCCTGAGCTCCCTGAAGAGGAAGAGGAAGATGGCATTGAGGAAGTGGCACGTCTCCTCGCGGGAGGAGGGGGCCGGCGGGGGCTCGGGCGGCGGCGGCGGCTGCT
>VXBX01000364.1:1197318-1211290 GCA_013400415.1 Scytalopus superciliaris
TTGGGGGGGGCGGTCACCCGCGGCCGTGAGGGGTGGGCGCGCGCGCGGGGCTCCGTCCCGGGACAGGGCCAGGCTGTCCCGGGATTCTCTCTCTGCCGAGATTATCTCTCTCTCCCGGGATCCTCTCTCTCCCCTCCTGGGATCTTCTCCCCTCCAGAGATTCTCTCTCTCTCCCTTCCCTGCCGGGATTCTCCCAGGGAGCCCTCCCGGCTCTGCCCCCGGCGCGGCGAAGGCCGAGCAGGCAGAGCCCCCCCGGTTGGGGGGAGGCAGAGCCGGGACACCGAGCCCCTTCACAGGTGGCTGCTGCAGTAAAATTATCCTGCGGAGGGATAAAGTCTGTCTCCGGGGGCGCTCTGTGCCCTCCTGTAACCTCTGTGTTTGCTGAGGTGTTCTCTGATGCTATTAGCACGTTTTGAAAAAACAAACAAACAAAAAAAAACCAACCCGCATGGATGACATTTTTCCAAGCTCTGGTGATAAGATATAAACCTGTTTAAACCTCTTCGGCTGTCCGCTAATGCCTAAAAGCCGTCATGGAATACATGAAGCGGAAACCCAACCAGACCCGTGGAGAAAAGGAATACGAAGCAAAGGGTCAGGACTCTGCCCAAAATCTTGGTGAGGGCTCTGCCCAAAATCTCGGTGTGCCAGGCCGGGCAGGGCAGCACAAACCGGGGCTCTGAGATGGGAGGGCAGAGCAGGGACCGCCCTGCCCACCCTGCTCATGACCCTGTCAGGGCCGGGCACGGGCCGCGCCCTGTGGGGGTCCTGCGGGAAGAGTCCTTCTGAACGTTGTAAAATTAACCAGAAGGCCTGTTATAGCCAAATTTGGTTCATGGAATTGTCATATAAAACCCCCCGTATTTTTACTGGAAAATAAAAACAGCCCTCAGGAAAAAAAAAAAAAACAAACCCAAACCGCTGTTACTCTAATCCAGCAAACTCATTTAAGGGTCACATCAAAGATGTACATACTGGTGGAGAATGTACTGTGGCAGCTGCACACTGCTTTTCCAGGTGCTTTGCTTTGTCGGGGGTAGTCTTTTCTTTCAATCTTGAAATCCTGATTTCTGAAAGACACAACTGAGACAAACTTTACTGAAACAATAAAGCTAATTGTCTACGCCAGACTTTGTGTTTAGTTAAATACCTAGCTAAAAGGTTCCTAGATAATGTCATATTTTATTAGAGTAAGATGAACTTCATGCTCATATTGTTGGTTGGTTTTGTTTTTTTTTCCCCCAGCCTTCAGAACCACTTAAAGATGCAAACAAGAGGAGAAGAAAATGTGAAATTTTATTGCCAGGAAGATAAAAGCTCTCTTCCCCATCCCCCTTTGTAAAGTGTGTGGGGTGAGAGGACTGAAAAGCTCTTAATGATGCATTGCTGTGGTCTGAAACTAGAGTTTCAGAGTATGAATTTTTTATAGGTCTTGTGACTGAAAGTTGAAATGCCTGGGTGTTTAACAGAGCATTTCTATAGAAATACCAGAGAGGTCATTAGTCCAGCATTTGAACTGCTCTGTTACGGGCCTTTACCATGGCTGATACAGGCATACACTGTAAGAATGGAAAGGTTTCGGATTTGCAACTAAATGGCTTTTCAGATAAGGAGTAATATATTCAAAAAGGCAATAGCAGCTTTGCTTTTGGGTCAGGAGGAACAGCAGGAGAATAAAAAAAAAAGTCATGTTGAAGAAGACTCAATTGAGTATTTTCTTCTGTTAGACAAGTAGAATAGGGAATTTGGCACATTTTTGTGCACCTGGTGGCAGCTTAAGAGCCTCTGAAATGTTCAGCTCAGTAATCGCTTTTCTCCTTTCCCAGGAAGATTTTCAACGGGAGCTGTGTTATCTTAAAAGACACGTTATGAAGCAAGAATCAGGCGTGTTTTAGCATTTTCAATGAGAATGGAAGAATGGAGGGAAATAGCAGCAGATGCCTTAGCATGAATACAAAATGATTGTGCAAAAATGCTATATAACATAGATTGAAATAAGAGAGAAAAAATATTTAAATTTGTCAGGTAGAGGAGAAAAAGAAGACTCATCTTAATACCATCTAAAAAGGGCCTTTAAGAGCATATTTTACTTTGGCTTCAATTTGGAAGCTCATATTTGCATTTTCTGGAAGTCTAGATAAATAGAAAGATGTATTTAATCTCACCAATTTCTCCCCAGTTATGCAGTGCTTTGTAAAATGGTGTAGAATGAACTCAACTACTTACTCTTTGAATAGCTGGAAATTATTAAATAGGACACAAGACATGCAAAACAAAAGCCTATATCTATATTGACTTTATTAAGTACTAGGAAATAGTTGATTAAAAGGGATATTTCACCTATATTTAAATAAGGAAAATATTCTGGCAGTTTTCAAATCAATGTAGGACATGATGGCAACAAACGTGTAAGTGTAGAACTTCAAAATTATTTTTCAACATTTTGCAGGGGATTGTAACAGTGCTAGTGTACAAAGATTGCAAAATATGTAGAATTCTATAATTGATAATAGAGAGCAAGTAGCATAAATTCACAGAAGGGACGTGTTTGAGCAAATTCTCCTGTTCTAAGCAAAGAGTAGTGACACCCTGGGAGCATTTGTCTTGATTCATCTCACTTGTAACTGATCCAAGGATCATTGGATTTAGGAGCATTTTTAGTAACCCCAGGCAGCAGGACCAGTCAAAGAGACACACTTCAAATGTCACATCGTAGTACCAAGGAAACAACCCTCTCTATCACAAGCTTGGAAATGCAATTACAGATGGGGTGGGTTTTATTTTTTTCAAAATTGCGAAGTAGTCTAAATAGATTATTTTTCAAAGCAGGAAGTGCTGAGTTGTTTTGTAATGAGTGGTTTTAGTAATTTTCTTCATCACTGGACTGGAATTGTTGCCTTCTTTTGTAATATCTATTGGCAAAATTATTTCATTCTTTCCTGGCCCTCCTATTGTTTTTGTATTATATCTCTTAGAGACCAAAATTAGATTATCATTCTCATGGTGCTGCGTGAAACAGGATTTAGAAAGTGATTAGGTAAATTCATGAGGAAAAAAAATCCATTGAAGGCTATTAAATACAAAGATTGCTGGAAGTTACTGTGGTGACAGAGTGCTGGGGGGTGTCTTTTTCTTTTGTCTGTCCTCAGGCATCTACAATTTCAGACAGGATATGCTGCATAGAGCGTGCTGGTCTGGTCCAATTCTGAAGATATGTTAAAAAGAACAAAACAAAACACAGTGGTCAGGGCTGCTTTCAGTTCTAATTCTCAACTCTGCCAAGCACAATGTTATCTTATTATCAGGCGATTCTGCATTTTATTGGTGTAAACCTCTTTAAAAACACTGAAACTTTAGATTGTGTGAGATTTTCTTTGATGCCATCCAAATTCCTACCTTTTTTTGGTTTTAATTCTGCCTTTGAAGGGACAGGTTGCAGAATGAGTTTTCCCCCAGTGCTGTCTCCAGCTGGTCCCTGGAAAGACTTATTCCACTCACCTGGAGGAATTTGTCTCACCCCCTTTGAGCCCGTTCTTTGCACAGAGGATGGTCCATCTCTTGTGGCTTGGTATTTGTTTCCAAGTCCCCGTATAAGCTAAATTCCTCCATTCAGAATTTGTGGGGAAAATTACAGTTTGGGTGATTCAACCATATTTAGGCTGTATTAGGGCTAGAGAGAACCACCAGAAGAATGTCAGCTGAAATCAATCATTGGATTGGAGTTGAATGCATCCATTTATCCTACTACAAAATATGACACCCCCTCAACTTCTGGTTATTTTTAGGGATGGCAACTGAGAATTTCAGAAGGTTTTCCTCCTGTCCTAAAAATGTCTCGCTGCAAAACCTGTCTTTTCAAGATGGAAATGTGTATTGCATGTTGCTCTTTGGTGCACCCTATCTGAGATGCCTAACCCTCAGTTTTCAGAGATAAGGAGAAGCTACAGGGTTTATTTTGGAACTGTGAGTACTGTGTGCAGCTGGAGAAAACAAACCAAAGAACGAAACAACTCCATTGGCTGCCCAAAGATGCAGATGCCCTAAATTGACATTCACTTCTGAAAAACAAGACGTTTTTAACTTTGTGTCTAAATGTAGGGATCTGTCTCACAACAGGGACACTCACATTTATGAACATCTTTGCAATCTTTCCTGCAACAAGAATAGCACTTGAGTTGGTTGGTAATAGTAGCTTAGAGCTCAACCACTTTGGATCAGAACATGTTAAAACAAAAAAGAGAGTGAGGGTTTGTATCTAAGGTTTAGCTTGGTCCAAATAGAAATCCAGTATTTTCAAGGAAGCTCACCTTTAATTGTCTTTTGAAGTATGTTCTGCTTGTTTAATCAAGAGCTTAACATTTTGGATGTAAAGGTGCTTTGGATACTTACTGCAAGAGGCTCATCATGTTCAAGCTTCAAGTATCCCGGGTCTTAATCAGGGATTTTGTTACTATCTCACACAGACCCTGGATTTTATTATATCATGAAATAAGATCCTCCACTTAGGAACTGTAGCTCTCAGATAACTTTTCCAAGACTAAATAAAATAATTAAAAAAGCTATTTTAATTGTAAATATAACAAATTCAGGCTTTTAATATTACCAGTATCCAAAGCAAACTGAAGATTTCCTTTATTCCCTGTCTGCCATTACATCTTAAGTTCAGAAACTGTTCTTTAATTCCCAGAAGCAAGTGAGACTTGTCACAAGTATTTCGCTTCTTCCTGCATTTACTTCACTTACTTCTAGTATTCATGTAAATGCCAGCTTGCTTAAGCTTTAGAAAGTGATATGTTTGGGACAGTTATTATCACATTTGTCGTTTAGTGTTCACTCAAGTACCTTTTCCTTACAAATTCTGAAGCAGATCCTCCACCCCTACTCAGAAGTGCAGGCAGCCTCCCCAAGGCCCTCTTGCATGCTCCCAAATAATCTTTTTCAGAGTGGAGATTGTTTTAGCTATTTCCCCTAATCCATTTCAAGTATAATTACACTATGGTCAATATGTTTTTGATGTTCCACAACCTCACATTATTTTTTTTAATACTTGGCTCACTTCCTGGATTAGTCCGAAGCAGCCTCTGGCTGATGGAGAGGCCTCAGGAAACTGCATTAAAAAGCAATTTTGAGTTTGTATAAGGATTCAATAGCTAAAGGGTTAATGCACACTTCAGGGATGAATGCAGTTTCTGAGATGAGGGTCCCTGTGAGGCTTTGTGCCTCGCTTGCCCTTCATTAAAAGTGTAATTCCCTGCATCATTCTGCAGGTAGTTTTTGGGTCTGGGCAGCAGCCGGTCGCAGAGCATCTGCTCTGTCTGTTTAGCCTCCAGAAAAGCTCGGCCAAATCAGGGCACGGAGAGAAGCTGCCTCCCTTCTGCTGGAGGTGACCACCCTGCGGTAAGGTCAGAGCCGAACACGTGTCCTTGCTGCAGCCATTTCGGTGCAGCGCAGACACTCTTTATTAGCCTTTATGTCCTACATGAGGGAGGGCGAAAGGGCTGCACGGTGGGGAGTGGGAAAGAACCGCCTGGCACTGCAGCAATCCGAGCCCGAGTTCATGTCCTGCTCTCAGCAGAGTGCTTACTTGTGCAAATACTCGGTAATCCAATTTCAGCAGCTCCAGTCCCCGGATCAGTGACATGCCATGGCAGTACTTGGGTTTCTGTAGCTGCTCGCACCTCCTGTGGATCCTGATGCTGGCTCAGCTGGAAGGAAAAGCCAAGTAAGGAGACAGCAGGGGATTTGAGGGCACCTGCTCCAATTCTCCAAGCTGGAGGAATATCACAAAAATTTTATGTCAGATCTGTGAGTTTTCTTGGAATAGGAATATTCTGGGATTTCTCCATTATTCTCCTTAAGGTCTCTGATTGCTGCTGTGTTTCATAGTGGTATCAAGCCAGTAAAAGGAAGAAAAAGGAACACACTGATCATACGGAGAAGATGTGGTTGGAGTAAGTGCAGTGGGCAGGCATGTCTGTGTCTGTGTCTCTGTCCTTGGGCTGCTCAGTGCTTCTGGACATCTGTGTAAGGCTGTACACAAAGCTGTCCATGCAAGCGTATGTAAATATGTTTGTGGAGCTGAACCTTTCACAAATGCCTAAAGAGATGCTTCCATTTTCCCTCCTGTTTGGTCAGCCCTCCCTCCCCTCAACCTAACAGTTTAAGCTAAAATGAATATAACTTGTTTCAAGCAGTTGAAGGTAGAATAGGCATTTTGATGTAAATAAATCTGGGGGGGGGGCGGAAATTACCTTTTGTATTGGCAGGAAGCTTGGGAAAGGTAAATGGAAAAATTTATTTAAATATTCTCATTTCTGTTTTTTTCCTACTAACAAGTTTTCACAACAGACTTGCCTATATTTGATGCTTCTATATTCAGATAATGGAAAGATGCATGTGGATTCCCATGTAATCTGTATACATACAGTTTTATTCCCTTCACAACTTATTTCTGCACAAACTCAAGAAGCTTTTCTTCAGGAGGTGGCCCAAAGACTATGTTTAAGACAAATAGCAATCATTGCACCCATAGCTGAACTACTTATTGTAATACATGTCCATTTGTATGTACATGTAATACAATACCAATTTTTGTACATTTATGTAATAATACAAGTTACTTTGTTCAACTACATAAGACAAATAGCTTTATTATTGAAATCTCTGTAAATACCATTAGTAACACATTTCAGCTGAGAAAGCATAACATTACAATTCCTGCCCTTCTCCTATTAGAGTTTATTTAATAGTCTGGTTTCATACTACGCTGTTTCTGTTCAGAGCCTGTTCAGAGCAAGGCAAACACCAGCCCAAGTTAAATTCACCCAGAAACATGACCTCATGTGTCACACTCAAAAAGTGACATTTCAAAGGGCAGAAGCAATTTCTAGTTTCACAAACATTTTGCAAGTTGGAAAACTGTAGTATCTCTGTAGTAACAGAGAGATCTGCCTTATTCTTTGATCCTGAATCTAGGCCATAACTTTTTAGCACTTTCCACCTTTTTTACATATAAGACACTGTAGAGGAATGGACCAAGTGAGCTGCCTACACGAGGGAAGTAACAGAAATAAGTAATAAAAATAATTAGGAAATTCCTTCCCAGTGGGTTGGGAAGTTGTTCTAAAATTCGAATTATCAGTAAAAATAGGCAAAAATCACTGGCAGAAATGCAGTTTATATTAGGGTTCTTGAAGTTCACTTCCAAACTAGTGGCAGGACGAAAAATTCAAATCCCTCTTAACTGAAGAACAATTTCATCATTTTTGGACAAACTGTACCCGGGTAGCTTCATTAAGCCAGAAGGCAAAACTCATGGACATTCATAGAGTTTTGTACCTGTTCAATTTACACCTTTTTCCCCCAGGCACTTAGTGATGCTGAGGATACTGGATTGAGCACGATGGTGAAATTATTGTCTGCAGGCTGTAAGAAGTAAGGAACCTGTTTGTTGTTCTCGGTATCACAGCAGATTAGCATTTCCTCCCACTACCAGCCTACAACTTTTCAGTTATTCCACTAATTTTAGAATCATGTCTCTGAAACCACAACTGCCTGAAATGCAGCCTATATACTTCTACTTGAAGTTACTTATTGAGCTCTACATCTAACAAATGGAAAAACTGAAGCAAATATTTTCAATATGAAATTTAAAACTTCTCTAAAATAAGCCCTAAAGAAGCTTGGCTTCCTGAATAATTTCTGCTAAAATTTGTCATCTGTGCAAGGTTATTTAATCCGAATCAATATTGAAAAAATTAAAAAAAAAAAAAAAAGCCAGGAAGATGAAACCTGTCATCTAAAAAGTGAAGCTGAAGTTCTGTAAGGACTTCATTTCCAAATAATATTATTTTTATTGGAATGGGTAAAGCTTAGAATATGGTAATGAAAACTTGGAATTTTTTTGCCAAGATTTTGACTTAACTGCTTTTGATCAGCGACGTTTTCTCAAAAGCTTTTTAAGAAAGCAGCCTGTGTAACTACTTGAGTACCAGCAATACATTTTCTGCCTTTGGTACTGTGACCTAATCAGCTCGGCTTAAAGACAAATAAAATCTTTAATGCAGTCAATACAGTTTTTGTTTGAATGCCGTGTGTTGAAACTTCTCAGATTTAACTGAGGGAGATCTAGAGACGTGCACTGCCAGCCATATGAATGATAGCCCTTATTTTTATAATAGGATTGCTGCGTTTATCACCCCAATTACAATGATCCTAAGCACTGATCCTAAGCCCTTCTGCTTTGGAAAAGACAGACTGTATTAAACAAGGGATATCTGCAAAGGCAAGAAACTGTTTAATAGATGACTAAAAGTGTACATCTACAAGTTTTTAAGGGTTGAAAAACTGAGCAAGCCTCCTCTTAACTGTTGTTTAGTTCCACAGCCTGTCTGCTCCTACATACCATCTCATGCCAGTGGGAGTATTGTGAGCTTCTAGTAGTCTAAGAGAGAAATGTTACCTACATGGAGTATAATCAATGCACATCACGTACAATGGCTACAATAAAGGTCTCTGTAGCAACATTAAGAACAGTTATTTTTAAATGCTCTACCTTAGTCTTATGTTCATGTTTTTTTAAATACAACTTAACTGTTTCCACTGCAGATGCTGCTTTGACCTAGTCATCCAACAAAACTCCTTTGTTGAGGCTTGAAAGGATGATCCCTGCTTTGTTTTTCTGCAGATCACTGCAGGCTTGCTTTCCTTTGCAGTCAGTAAATATCAACTAAATATTGCATAATTATTTATCAACACACAGCTGGTCTGAAAAAGGAACCTGTAAGAGTTCCTTCTCCTCTTGGGAGCAGGAGGCAGAGGTGTGGGAGTAGAAAGAATTTAACAAGGAAAACTAGGGCAGGTTTTGGCTGAAGATCCACCAAAGTCATAGCACAGAAGCAATTGAAAATGGTAGAAAACAAGAAGCTGGGGCAGCTCATCATGCTCGTGAGTGGGGCTGAGAGAAGCAGAGTTGGAAGGTAAGGTAGTGAGGAGGAGGAGGAGGAGGAGACTGGAAGGAACCTCCTTGAACTTCTGTGAATAGTGCTGCAGGTGCTGCAGCGGGGGAGCTGCTGTGGGAGCAGAGCTTGATGAAGAGAGGATAAAGAACAGAAAACAATTGAGTTTATCTCGAGTATCTGAAATGACTGTTTCTGGAGGAGGAGCAAGGAAGGATGTTAATACTTTTCTGAGAAATGAAACAGCATGTGGGTTTTTCTTGCATACCCTTCCTTTGGACCAGTTTCCCCAGAGCATCATCCCCTGGTGACTCCAGCATAAAGACTGAGTTAAGGCAGGTGTGGGTTCCCAGACCTCCTTGCACCCAGCATTTTAATTTGCTATCTCATGGTAATCCTATTGCTTTCCCCAAGTTCAGCAACCCTACAAAACGCAAATCAGTTTGCAAGGGGAGTGCGGATTTCAGGCAGGCAAAACAGGCAGAAAGCAGACTGAGCTCAGCTCTGTGCTTAACATTGTACTGGGGCTTCATTTCTGAAAGGAACAGAAAGGTCTTCCTTTTCACTGTTACCTTCTGAAGAGACACCCAGCAAGGAACAATAATAGGAATAAATTATACACTGATGTACACAGGAGTGATACAAAAAGAAAAGAGGCATGTAGTGCAAGCCTTGAATTTCATTAATAATATATAAATACGCATACTGGTTAAAAAAACAACCCTCCTAAGTTTGTTAATAGACTTTTGAAATGCTAATCTTTTTTTCATTAGGTTAAGTGCTTAAAACATAGTCTGGCAATACTGTTTGTACATGCAGAAGTGATCTGCTTTGGAGGAAGCACAAACCAGGAAGCATGAGAGCGTACTCACATGTTAATGTAGACACATCATCTTTGGAGCAGCTTGGGCACAAAGGACGTCAAATGCAGGGCAAGGGAATCACAGGTAAACATGTATAAATTGCATGTTAAGAAGGATGGCAGGGGAAAAAATGAGTGGGTTTTTAACAACAGGTCTTGTCAAGAACCGGGTAGGTAAAAGGATAGGTAAAAGCAAGGGATAGGTGAAAGGATTGAGCTCTGTCCCACACTTAAGCTCTTCAAGGGAGACTTTAAGGGTCTTTAACTGGGATACACAGAGATGCATTTGTGTAACAGAATTGTCTTGGGCGGGCAGAGCTGGTGTATTTGGGGGCTCCTCTGCCTTCTGTTAGGAAGGGAGCACAGATTCCTTCAGCTAACTACAGCTCTGTTCTGAATGTTGATTGTCTAGGAAGTTCTCCTTCAGGACTGTATACACTGTTCACTTTTCCTGGGAAAGCCTGGGAGAGAGCCTGTCGATGGCAATTTGGCTGAGTTGCCCATATCTCTAGGAAAAGGGCAGCCATCAGCAGCTCTGTGAATGCTTAATGAAATCAGAAGAGCTACTGTCTGGCTGGGTGGGAAGGAGGAAAGTGGCTGAAGGTTTGGGACCAACTGCAAGGTCTGTTCAGGATCCGTGCCAAGGAGCAGCTGGACAGGCTGCTAGCTGAAGCCTGTTACACCACCATGGTTCATAACCAAGGTAATTGTCTGTGTTAGATTTTACACAGGAGATTTGTGGGCATTAGTACTTCCTCTGCACCAGTTGCTCAGCTTATCTGATACTGTAACATGAGCCTGCCTCTTTTCTCACTGGTCATAAGGGCACTGTCAAGGACATTTACAAAGTATACACCACGTTGTTTGTGAAACCCTCTCAGAACAATGAAAATATTGCTTTTCCACAAGGCCACGTTCTTCTTTGATTCCCACAGTTGCTCTCATCAGCATGACTCTTCCCACAGTAACTTTCTTTTTCATGTCCTTTATTGGAAAGATGCATTTATGGGAGGAAACTGTTTACTTGACACAAGATAGATACCAATTAAGAGCAAGCAGAGGTTCAAATTTAGGTGAAGGAGGAGATCACAGATGCAATGAGATCTGTGACCTTTCAGATTTAAATCTGAAGATTAAAAAGGAAGTTACAGCTGCTCTTCTCACACCATTGAATTCTCTCTTTTACTTCCTGCAGTTTTTTCTTTTAGTTGAATTAGCAGTAAGAGTCTGTGGTTAGTTTACATTTTGCATTTCATTTTGCTGTTGTTTTGGATTTTTTTTGGCACAAGTGTTATCTACAGAAATAAGTTTTAGTAAGAATTCATCAGCATAGGCCTGTCTTCCCTCCTTGCTCGTGATTCCAGCTCTGGTTCTCTGTTTTTTTGCACCTGGGCTCAATGTGCCCAGCATTCAGGGTGGTTTTGCTTTGAATCTACCCCATCCCAACATTCAGGGAGGGTATTGCAATGATTTGGATAGATGTGGAGAGAACAGCTGTGTTAGACAGCAGCTCCAGGGTTCCTGCCCAGACTCTCACCACAGATATCAGCCAAGTCGCTTCAGATCTTCTGTGAAAAGATAGGGCTTAGCTCTTCAAGCTCTGAAATCACACCTTTGAGATCAGGCTAAATGTGCTTATTAAAATTACAAGCTGGATAGATAACTTGATCCTATAGGCATGTCTGGGGCAGCTGGAATAAATATCCTTAACCAGTATCCACACTTTTGAGCTCATAGAGCTCTTGTTGGAGGCCACAGCTCCAGGAAACTGTTTGGTGCTATCGAAGGAACACGGGGTGAATGAGGGTGCTGTGGTTGCTCACACTGCATTTTTTTCCCTGTGGTTTGGTGACTCATCTTTCACACTTCCTCATTATCCCATTTACCGACAATACAAAGTACCCTTCTCTAACCTTCTATTTAGAAGCACTGGGTTTTGGTAAACAATCTAAAAATGATTCTTGGTAGCCATGAAGTGTTCTGGTTCACCGCTTTTCTGAGTAATACTTACCTTATTACAAACACGTCTCTTTTCCCTAGCCCACTGTTCATAGTCTGAGCACTTAGTGCTTCTCTAGTCCAGAATTCATGATTGATTGTTAGAATTTGCAATATGTGATGCTTTGCATCTGAGGATTTCATGCTCAATAAATCACGTGTATTTCTTTTTCTTTATTTTCATCTGGCAACAAAACTTTCAGTGCCTTTTCTGTGACTGCCGTTGTTCATTCTGCTTTGGGTGATGCTTGTTTTCTGATTTAGTTCTGAGGAAACCAAGTCCTTCATGGGTCTGGCAAACAGTGCGTATGTTCTTGTGTGCTATGATGAGGTAGCAGGTGGAGAACCTGAAAAATAATGTGTTTGGAAATGCAGTAAGGTTGCCAAGGAACATCTTGCAAGATTTTGCTGGACATTTATAGATCCAAACAGGCTATTGCTAAACAGATACTGTAAAGTAACACAGCTGAGTGCAAAAAATAGCACGTAGAGAATGATCATAATCAAATAAAACAGATTTTCATGTAGGAAAGAAAGGAGAGAACTTTCTGTCTTATCATATTACAGATACTAGGGGTTTGTGATTTTCTTTTTTAAGTATTTTGATGGGGGTATTTGTTAGTTTGGTTGTTTGTTTGTTTGTTTGTTCTTTTGCTAAGTGTGGAGTACATTATTCCAGGACATTACTTAAGTGCTTCAGGAGTTAACCATACAAAGACTCATAGCTGTATCCCTCAGGTTTCCTGTGGCATTAAAAGTCTTACTGACTAACCAGCACAATAAAAATACGTTATCCCTTGAACAGCAACTTTTGGAGATTGTCTTGGCTTGAGGAGACAAAATACAGTCTGAAGCTCCATCCTCATAGGTCTTCTGGGACATGGAGCTCTAAAACTTTGTTCTTTTTGAATAGCAGAAGATGCAAAGCCAGCTCATACTTTCTCCAAAACAGATCAGCATGTGCACATCAGCGTATAAAGCAGAACATTAGATCTTGCCAAGGATTGTCTAGTCAAGCTTCCTGTAATGTGATATTAAATCTAGCAGCAGAGGAATACTGGAAAACCTAAGTGCAGTGCTTTCCTTAGCAGGCAATAATATGCCATTATATCTTGTCAGTTCTACTTACTGATGTTAACAGGAGAGCTCTGCAGTTCTGTAGCCATACTCAAGCAATCATTATAATGAAGATTTTCAGCTTCTTCCCCTTTTTTCCCCTAGATTGAGCTAGAATCAGCACAAGAAGGCCTGACATCATGCATGAAATTATGCAGCATTAATGATTTTTTTTCTCTCTAAGGCTAATGATACAACTGCTGCCTTCACCAGGGAGCACAGCCTTCATTTCTTAACAATTTTTGAAGACCACAAATACATTTTTTGCCATACAATTGAGTTCCTTCACCTGTAGGTAATCTGCAATTACTCATTTCTTTGAGAGAGATCCTAAGAAAACAGTTGAGAGAAAATAAGATAGCCAGCAAACATTGCAATTGCCTGCATTCAGAAGATCCTGGGAGAAGTCCACTTAAAACCAGAATTTAATCCAGTCATTAAATCCGCTCCCCTTGGGGATTCCACCTTTTTGTGGTGCCATCAACACTGAGGAAGTAATCTGTGTTCTGGATGCCTCAGTAACTGAGACTTTTCTGGACAGATGCACAATATTTTTCTAGCATACCTTAATAAAGAGTTTTGTACCTTGTCATTCCCTCTGTATTTGTCATAAGTCTTCACTGGGAGCTGGGTTGGTCCCTTTACATGGGCTGCAGGACAGACCTAGGTCAGTGCAGTATCTGCCCCACAAGGTATATCCTTAGACATTGTCTGCATTTCCAGTGTGTAAAGTGGCAGACCACTCCAGCTCAGGGAACCCTGTAGGGAAGAAAACCCAACAGGTCAGGTGTTGTTTCACCCTCTAGAAAAACTATTTTCTTTTTCAGTGGAAGGGTTAGGAGCATGAGGCAAAGGGCAAGCTCCAGCCTTCCTGAGGTGGTTGTGTTACCAACAGACCTCTTCTTTGGTCTGGTCCTTGCCTTCCAAGTACCTGCCTGAGACAAGACTCCAACAGAATTTTATTGTTTCAACCATGCTCAACACAAAATGCCCTTGTCAATGGACTTGGACAGTTCTATAACATTTTTGGGATTTTTTT
>VXBX01000364.1:1211342-1250357 GCA_013400415.1 Scytalopus superciliaris
GTGGGGAGTGGGGTGGGCTGAGGGAAGCTGTCAGGAAATAAATAAAACTCTATTTCTTTAAAAAAAACTTAATGCCCAGGAAGCTCCAGGGATTCCACCTTTATTTCTTGCTACCAGAATCAAGGAAGAGAAATGGAGGCACAGCCAAAAGTTGCTGTCTGTACGAATGAAAGTGTTCCCTCTTCTCACAGAGTAAGGACTAAATCTGTATGCTCTGTGTCTCCAGCAGCAGGTAGCTGTCGTAAATCCTTCACCATGGTAGTTCTAGAGATCTCAGGTCTTGGAGAAAGACCAAGGAACCCAAGCAGAAATACACCACGCTCCAAGGCAGTGCAGCACTGTGTGACCAGCCCACAGCTGTTTTTCTTTTCATCCAGCAGCCACACTCCATACATATCACCTCTTCTGCAGGTGGATCACCTAAGGACTATATCCTTGCCAGGGATTTTTGGAAATATTAGTAATAATAAGTGATAAAAAGTACTCCAACCCCCCCTTTTAAGGTTTCATTTCTTACTGAACTGCCAGACTTCCAAATCCCAAACCTCAGAGAAAGCAAATCTCACTATTTGCTCTGAATTCAGCCAAGTTTAATCCTATTACTTTCTGTTAACTCCTGCTAGACTTATGCTGCCTCATAAAGACTCTGCTAGAGACCGATATAGTCATTTACTCCCTTCGTCCTTCTTTTCAACCAGCCTGCTCTGTCTTCCAACTTCGCACCAATGACATAAATCTTTCCATTTCTAACTCCTACTTTGCAGCCTGATATTTTTCTTAGATGTGATTCTGATATCTGGTAGTGGTAATCTGTTTGTTCTCTCCTGGTTATGGTTGGGGAAGTCATCCCAAAATTTTCTCAGATGAGCAGAATCTGGATTTTCTAAAGATACCCATCTTTGTTGAAGTTAATATGAACCGTTTACCATATGACTGTGAGTGCTAGCTAAGTATAAATAGTTGTATATGCTTGGTACTCTACTGTTAAATACTAGGAGCTTACTGCCATCTGTGTCCTATTTGGAGCCTTAGCATCTTTTGATCCCAAAAGAGGACTAAGCATTACAAGAAATGGAAGGAGAGAAATGACAGTCATCCTGACAATGACAAAACAAAAACTGATGTGACAGAAATGTCAGGAATCATGATGTCCTTAAGCAGCAACCTTAAACAGACAAGTAGGGTATTTTATCAGGCTGCTATCTCAGACAAAGCATCAGCAGGATCTGAAAAGCTGGCTTGTGCCTCTGCTTTTTGGTTTCAATACATATGTTTTTAGACTCTGTACGTTTTGTCATTCCTTGAAGCATCCATGTTCTAAATGTAAACTATGAGTAATGAGCAGGGGGCTTACTCCAACGCTTTCTGTAACTGTGAATTAAAGGTTTGGATCTCTGTGCAAAATTTGTTGCTCAAGTGCCTAAATATAATACCCTGGCTCAAGCACAAATCAAGTACACCAGAGCCATAAACCAGGCAAGAACATTACCAAAGCCCAGGGCTCAAAAATGAGTGAGCTCCTGCAGTGTAATGAGTTATTTGCTGAGCATCAGTGGAGCCAGATGTTCTTGGCCTGTCTCATATTCGAGGAAAAATGTGTTCATTTAAATGTCAGCAAAAGAAGATTTAAGATAATGCATTTTTGCTGTGTGTTTGTGAGAGTCTAGAAGTGTGCATGTGGTGGAACCCCCAGCCTCAACAAACACACAGTGACTATCCAACCAACAGTAACTTGATTATCCCTCCCAACCCTGAACGGAACCGCAGCAGTTGCTTCAGATTAGAACTGAGCGAGAGGCACAGGGCTGCCAGAGAAGGTGTAAATTTAACTTCTTAAATTGCAAGTGAGATCAAGTAAGAACCAATGTTTTACTGAGGGTTTCCTTTGTGGAGTCACAGCGTCAGCACTTCACTGAAGAAAAGCCTTTTGTCCATGAGGGAGAGCTGAGCATTTCCCAGTGCACAGGCAGTCAGTAAGAAATATTCTGTGCCTGGCTCACACTGGGCTGGTTGGTATTTTTCTAAAACACTGAGAGAGTCAAGGTTTTCTCCAAGTTCCCCAAATTGTAGAAACCAGCTGATGCACCCCTCAGTGGCCTGGTTTATATTCCCTGTTAGGAGTCACTCTGCAGCACTGGTTCAGCAAGACATGAAGAAGAATGGCTGTAGTCCGAGACAGTCCCTGTATCTCGTGGTTCAAGGTTAGGGAGTTATTTGGGTGCTTCAAATATATGCTTTGCTATATTTAACACATTGTGGGTTGGATCATGATAACATTATAAGAAAAGAAACAATCATGAAGTAGAAAAAATTCACTCATAATGTAGGATTGCCAAGTGGTACTTGGACTACCTATATCTGGTGACCATTTCTAAGTCTCCACAAATAGTGCTATGAAAGTTTTAATAGCTATCTGCACCAGGAAACTGTATTTCATACCTATTTTCCTGAAAGCAACAACAACAACAACACATTAATAGCATATCCACACTCGTCATATAGAAACCATGACATCTGTATGACTCAGCAAAGTGCAGATAGCCCCTTTGTTCAGACAGCATTGCCATAAAATGTGTAAGAAGCCATGGAGACAAATAAAAACCATCTGAGAGCCACAAAGCCCTTTGAAAAAATGTTGATTAAAGAAGCTGCCAATGTGTATAGGCACCCCAGGTCCATCTGTAAGACCTTTACCTCCGTTCAAAACACTTTGTTGAGTTGATTAAACTTCTTTGAAAGGCCAGTCTCGATGGGTCAGAGCAAAGCAGTAGCTCCTAGGACCAGAAGCTGTTGCACTAGCCCTGAAAAGATGATCTGATCTGTGTGGTTATATCATGTTATCATGTTTCTCTTCATTCTACTTTTTTTTTTTTTTTTTTTTTTTTTTTAAGAAAACTTTCTGGTNAGAACACTTTCAGGTTATATGTAAATAGTGGTAAATCCAGCCCACGCTGTTACAACCCAGAATTACTATGGCTGTCTCAGTTTGTGGCCACTGGATGTCACTACTGATCCATTTCAGAGGACCAGCAGATTTTTTTTTTTTTTACGAGAGCAAAACAAATACTCTCCCAATTTGGAGAAAATGAAACATTATTTTACTTCATATTATTGTTTATAAGAGCCTGACAGATCATTTCCCTAAGTCAGCATAGCACGCCTGTCTCCTTGTCTGTAACTGTGAAGGAGCACATACAGAGACTGTTTTCTTGCATTGCCAAGCAACTTCTAATCAGGGAAGAGATTTTGGGATCCAGGGGAATAAATTGCAGCTTTTGGAGTGATGATGCCACGTTAAGACCACTGTGGAGCAAGAGCACCTCCATGTAGCCTGGGCTTAAGAGCTGGGGAGCACCAGGAGGCAGGTGGGTGTGGCTGCTGGGACCATGGTTTTCTGAAGTGGTTGCCAAGTGCAAACTCATTACCACCCTCTTTCCCTGCCTCTTCTGTGAAAACAGTGCTTATTTTCTTGGGGGTAAAAGACTGATCCAATGAATAATAAATTTTAAAAACCAGTAGAGACAAAGCACCTGCCAGGTCACTAAAGGTGAGTTCTCCGTAGATCCACCCCACTGCATTGAACACTCACACAGACATCAGGGGAGAGCTGTGCCTGCTTCTGAAGCCTTGCAGTGAAGGAGGTGGCAGAGATGAGAGGACAAAAAGGTTCTTTTCTGTGATATCTTTGCTCTGCTCTTCCAGCATCCCCACAGACAGAGAAGAGGTAATCTGATAGGAACAAATTGAAATGGGGCACTGGGGATGGAAGAGAGAAGATGACATCAAGATTTGGATGAGAAAATAGAGTTTTATGGCAATGAAAAGCAAGTTAAGGAGACTGTGGAACAATCACATAAAAATATCATGAAATCAGGAATCAGCCTTGCTTCCCTGATACCTCAGGGTAGATCATGTACGTTTACACACTCATTGAAGTGCCTGGAGGGTCTGACACCACCAGTGGAGGGCTCTGCTAAAGGCTCTGTGAGCCCACCCTGCACCGCCCAAGTCCCACCTCAGGCCAAGGTTGCTCAGCACTTCCCAGGAAAAGGTCCTATTTGCCATTCAGAATAACTTCACTAAACTTCTATCATTCAAGCTGAACGTTTCTGTTAGATTTTCTGCCTGAAGCCAAAAAACAAGGGAATAAAACTATTAATCTATTTCTAAGAAGGAAAATTGAAAGAGGAAATCATATATGCTCAGTAGAGACTTCTAGAGATTAGTAATTGGACTCTTCCAAGATTTATTCCCTTTAGGCAGGCAAGGATCCCCAAGCCATTTAAAGACTGGGTGACAGTCTGGGAGGAGGAGAAAGGAAAACAGGACCAGGGTTCCTAAGCTCCATTACAGGCTCTCGAGGAGCACAGCACGGCCTTACAACCTCATCAGGCAAGCCAGGAGCTTGGTCCAGTGTGAATTACATCAGCTTGTTGAACTCCTTGCAGTGACATAACCTTACAAAGATAGTGGTGGCCAACACCCAGTTATCTAATGGAGCTGTGGATCTAACAGGACTGAGCCAGGGCTCTCCTCATCACCAGACTCCACAGCAGCCACCAGCCCACTGAGATCACTGGAAACCTGAGAAACTCCTCAGATTTCTGCTGGGAGGTTCATTTTGATTTAATCAGTCTGGCATTTTGCCAGCATAAAAATTTCCTCCCTGAAATTTCCAACCTGTTTCAGTGAGAGCTCAAGGATAACTCAAGGAGGTCTGCACAGCTCCTCTTTGCCTTCTGTTTCTTTACATGCAGCTCCATATTAATGCCATGGGGAAATAGCATGACATGCAGAGTTGTATTAAAGTCATGGGAAATGAAAGAAATGCATGTAACAGCAGAAAGAGTTTACAGAGCAGGTACTTCCCTTAATCAGTTGACTTTGTTCAGAAAAAGAAGCAGCAATATCATGCACATGGGATCTGCCTTTTTCATCTGCTATTGGAAAAGCAAGTTAAAAGCTAGACGAAAATCCAGTGAAGTATGCTCATTTTGCCATTGTGACTGGGAATTTGGCTAGAGGGAGGAAGAAAAGAAAAAACCAACCAACCAACCAAAAAGAAATAATTGAGAAACACAACCAAAAGAAACAAAATGCCCTTTTTTTTGACAAATTTGCTCCATCCTTTCTGACCTTAGATTTCTTTATATATGCTGGGAGAGCCAAACAAGCATCAGAGCTCAGTCATGGCCTCTCAGTCCCAATAGACTACAATGCCTATAGGGTTAAAAGCTTTTTAATACATAAGTAAACAAGGTGAATGGATATTTGGAATCAAAGCCAGCAACCTTTGCATCATACCAGTATATCTTTTAACTCCATTGCAGTCCCATTGCTTTCAGTACAATTACTCGCAGAGTAAGAATCTGCTCAGCCTGAGGGAGAGAACCTGATCCCTTGTTTTCAGCTGAAAATGTAAACTCTGGGACAAGATCATTTCCATTTTGCAGAGGCTCAGTTTAGCTCTCTCACGTTTGAGAAAAAGGTGACCATTCTGTAAAGCAACATATTCCAGGAAAGCCATTTACCAGTCCAAACAAGGAGACTGAATATCAACTTAAAATCATCTTTTAGAATCATAGAATTATAGAATGATTTAGGTTGGAAAAGACCTTTAAGATCACTGTGCCCAAACATTAACCCAGCTCTGCCAGGGCCACCACTAAACCCTGTCCCTAAGCACCACATCTACATGCCTTTTAAATATCTCCAGGGCTGGTGACTCAGCCCCTTCCCTGGGCAGCCTGTTCCAATGCTGCCAGCTTATCTTTCAGCACATGAGAACGACCTGCTCCTGTGCCTTGAAGATTTCCTTCTTGAAGAATATCCAGCCTTCCTGGAGTCTTTTGTCTTTCAGGACTGTCTTCCAAGGGACTCTGTCAACCAGCCTCCTAAACAGGCTGAAGTCTGCCCTCCAGAAGACCAGGACAATAATTCTGCTGACCCCACTCCTTACCTCTCTGAGAATCAAAACCTCATCATTCTGTGCTCACTGTGTCCCAGACAGCAGGTCCAGCAGACACCTTCCCTTGTTGGTTCCCTCACCAACTGTGTCAGGAAGTTTGCTTCCATGCACTCCTGACACCTTTTTGAGGGGAGAAGCCCTAATTCCTATGTAACCATTCTCATGTGCTTCAATAACCCTGGCATCTTGGCTGCTGCAGGGCTCCCCATCCCTTCCTCCACTGAGACAGCAGACCAAAGGACCTCACTAGCACATCATCCTCAAGCTTTGGCATGCTGCCCCCACGCTTTTCTCTAGCAAGCCTGGTTATAACCGTTCCCCTCTTCAAATCTAATTTAAAGCTGTCTCAGTGAGCCCTGTTAACTCCTGTGCAAAGATCCTTTTCCCACTTTGAGACAGGTGTACCCCATCTGTTGCCCACCAGCTCGGTGTCAAAGTATACCGGCCCATGATCAAAAACCCCAAAATTCTGCTGATGACACCAGGCTCGGAGCCAGGTATCGATCCGCTGGCTCTTCCTGTTTCTTACCTCATCATTCCCTGCAACTTTTAAGGATAGAGAACACTACTTGTGCTCCTCATCCTTTAACCAGTTGTCCCAAGGCCCTGAAGCCTCTCTTGATTGCCCTTGGACTTCTTGTTGCAATTTCATCACTTCCTACCTGAAAAATCAATAAATGGATAGTAATCCAAGGCCTGTACCAGGGCAGAAAGCTTTCTCTTCACATCTTTAACCCAGACCTTGGGAAGGCAGCAGACTTCTTAAGAAATGAGTCCCTTCAGAAGGGAGTCTCTCATGACACTTAGGCATTTTCATCAGCTTCATTTTGCAGTTACACTGTATATTAGCCTAGAAAATAAGAATTTTCCTAACAAGGAAGCAAAGAGGGAAGGAGCTGGCCAGAGCTTTCCGAGACGCATTGGCAGGACCCTTCCTTCCCCACTCCACTGCCTGGCAGATGGGCTCCCTGAATGCCTTAGCAGCAGCTGCCTGCTTCTCCCTCCCTTCTTGCAAGTGTTGCTGTGTCCTGTGGAAACTCAAACACATATGATAGTATGTAAGCCGTTCTCACTGGCTCTTTTTATGAGCATTATGAAAGATGTCAGATGATTATCTGAGGCCTTCCCACCAAACCCATAGCTTCAGGGGGACACATGGAGGCTGGCAAAGATAGGGAAATCCTGCGGCCAAGAGCTTTTGGAGAGACCGGTTTCTCCTCCCACTTGCAGAGACCATACTTAAATATTTGTGGTATCATAAATATGCTCTTTAGTGTGTGCACTAATAGATCTCTGGAAGACATCTGGGTTTGGTGGCTCTGGACTCTTGGGCTCATGCAAGGCAAGGTAAGAAGTGTCCAATGTGTGTGTGTGTGTGTGTGTGTGCTGGGGTATTGGGGGAGCATCTGCTGGGCTTGGTGCTGTTCTATTTGACCCCTTCCTGGTACTAATGCAACCTGCCACCATTGCAGCTGTGGGATTTTGTAAATAACAGATTTTTTACTAACCTGTGTGATTACAGCTTAAACATTACATATAGGAAGGGAAAGTTGCCACTCTAGAGAGAAAACTTGGTAAAACAGACCTCTAGTGCCTTATAGGTTACATACTCACTTATGCATGCATGAAACGAATATAAGATACTCTCAAATCTGATTATATAAACATATCTGATAATGCTCTGTTTATCCTCCATACAGTGATTTTATGCTAAAGAGTATCACTTACGTAACATGATGCTAAAGCCTTGATCTGAAGTCTTAATTCCCTTTTTCAGGCACGTTAAAACTTCTCCTTAGGAAGGAGAACTTCTCTTTTCCCTCATGCCCTTGCTCTCCCATGCTGCTTGTGGCTCCAGAGAAGTCACTGCAATCTCCAGAACTGAAGTCCTTCCTAAGAAAAGCAAAGTTAAAAACATGCTGAAGGCTTTACCTGTTGCAGTTTGGTCTTAACAGGACAGGAGTTCCTCAGGGGCAGAGGGATTGAGCTTGATTTTAATGACTTCCTTCATGTCAGAAGGAAAGCTTAAATAGATTTCTGTGCCCTGAATGTGGGACCAGTAAGAAGTGATTTCTGTTTAAGGACGTGTTAGGAGGTAGGAAAGAGTGTTGTAATAACAACCTGTCTGGTAAGCCGAAGAAGTGAGATGTTGAATCTGTACTCAGACAAAGAGCAAATCTGAATCACAAGAACACTTTGTATTTATAGGGCAGCTTTCACCAGAGAATTTCAGTGTTTTACCCACCTGGAGAGCTGGGGTAAACATATGAACTTACACTTAGCCTGGCTTTCCTTGGTGATTTCATGGTGCCAAACAGTTAAGGAGCACAGAGCCAGGGACTGTTTCACTATGAGTAAGAGGGCAGAATTTGGCCCCTCATGCTTAACTTTCACATCTCTTTTCCCTCATAAAGTAAGCTTTCATTCCACTTTATAGATGGGTAACTGATGCACAGAGATCCCAGGGAGTTTGTCTAAAGTCACAAATTAAGGAAGTTAATGAAAAAGGGCCCAAGAGTTTTGGCTTTGTGCTCTAACCCCAAGGATAACTTAATTTGGCACTAGCAGCTGCTTGATCTTTAGGGTTTCTGCATGAACAGGGAGTAGTTTGATTAATGAAATAATATCCCAGGCACATATGAAGAGCAATTACTTGCTCTCGTATAAACTCTCATGTATTCATCTAGAAAAAATGTTCATGACTCAGTCATCTGGGATGGTTCAGGCTACTCACCCTCCAGCATGAGGCGTGGGCATTACAGTGGTGAAGTTAAAGAGGGAGACACGTGACCTCAATTACTCACAAGGAGTCAAATTATGATCTCAGATACAGTGGTATAAATCCAGAGTCATTCCCCCCCACCCTGAAGTAATTGACATCATACTGCAATTCTCTAACATACGGGAAATCAGAATGCAGGCTATAATCCCAGTTTGTCTGCAGAGCTTTGCTCAGAGAGAGACTGTGCTCCCCACCAATGCATGTTAAGTGATGGAGGGAAACAAGGTTGGAAAACGTACAAGATTGAAAAACGTGCCAAGCTTCCCTGTAGAAAGAGCAACAAATTGCTACCTAGTTTTAACAGTATAGTTAATAATTATTTCAGTTTTTAAATCATCTCTATTTTTTATAAACACTGGAAATTAACTAATATACAGAAAGACTTCATAGGAGCCTGTTCAGTTGACCTGTATCTTGATTTTCTGTTTATTTGCTCTGGATATCACAAATGGTGAGGAAGGAAGGAATTGATTATTAAGAAAGGTGAAGAAAACTATGAACTTATAAATTTACAGATGGAGTGTGACAGCAAACACAGATCTAGAATTAGGGACATTTCAAGTTCAGAGAAAAGACTGATTAATGTAACAACCACAATGAACTGTTCCGATGGGACATGGGAAATTGTATTAAACTATTTCCATCAGTGCAGAACAAAGGACTTCGATCTTGAAGAGCAGGGACACTGGATTCAGCACAGCAGGAGACCACATAGCAAAGTATTTTAAACAGGCCCTCCATTTATCGTTTCTGAGATTTTGATAATTGTAGTATTCTCAGCTTCATGGTTTTAGTAATTTGGAACTGATAGATGAGAACTTTGCCCCCTTGGGAATATGCAAAACCTTGCAAGAAATGTACAGGAAAAGGATTCATTAAGCATTGTAGGCACCTAATGAATTCCCAGCACATCAGGCAACCCAGAGTTTTTACAAATACATATGTTTTTCACATTTTCTAAGCCCACAGAAGCAGTTCAAACATAGGTTAAATTATGTTATTTGCCAATCATGCCAGCAGTGTACTGAGGGACACCCAGGGGATCTCCCTTAAAAACTCTGGATGTGCAGGAGAACCGATGGGGTGCCACCACAGAGCATCCTGTCTGCTCCTGGCGCTGGGAGAAACACAGCATGCAGCTATAGTGCATACAGCAGTACTTTATGGGCACATGTAGCAATTTCTGGCTTGTCACCCAGTTCAGATTCCTTCCCAAAAAGTCTTGGCACACCCACCCTGTTGATATAATTCCTAAGTATGAAGAAGACATGCATGTGCACCAGTAAAGCTACAGATCTTGTGGACTTAGGAAAGTGATACCTGTATTACATGCATGAAAGCCAAGTGGGTGTATTTACATATGCATAAAATGTAGACTTTTTTTTTACTATGTGACAGCATATATGTAATGGAGTGTAAAACAGGGTCCAGGGGTATCATTAGGAGACACTTGAGTGAAGGTGATGAGGAAACTGTTTGCACTGGCACAGTTGAAATACTGGAGCCTTCTGTCTCATTGCAAAGAGAGGCATTGTAACAACTTGAAATGTTTTTGTGACAGATCCAAGAATAGTAAGCCTTTTCCAGCATCAAGTTCAGTTGAAATGACAGTTTGCAGTCGCTTGCTGTGTGTAATTAACAAGTCTCTGTATCCGCATCAGTCGAGACTACTGATGTGGAACTTCCACGTATCTGGTAACTCTGGCAGAGAAGTGGCACCCCAATAGCACCCAGCCCAGGGTAGCTGAGTGTGACCAACTGCTCTGTGGTGTTTCAGAATCACCACTGTGTCTTGGTCTGGTTTGGGCACTCTGTATATGCAAAGGTCTAGACCAAAAAACCCAAGTACTTTAGCTAAGTATCCTTTATTACTAAAGTAATGAGTGTTTTTGAAACCATGCCATTTTATACAATTCCAGTTCAGGGGTGCTCTTTACTGAAAGAGTGCACCAGACCATCCCTGCTTATCTGCAGTGTGTCCAGTGTTACCAGCAAAGAAGGTGCTGTACACCAGAATAGCATGTACCAACCTCGCACAGTGAGCTCCTCTGACCTCTGGAGAGGCAGCTCTGCTTTTCTGATGGAGACACAGTTCCAACAGCTGCCCCTCAAAGTGTTGCTCTTCTCCTGGCCTGGGACCCCAATGGGAAGTGATCATTGGTCCTTTGGCTGACCAGCAGCATCCAGGTCTCTGATCCAGGGAGAGGCAGCAGAATGCAGGGCACATTCATGAGGTGAACGTGAATGTCAGGGGGAATATCTAAAGGACCCTGAGAAATTAAAATGTACCCTCTCAACACTGAGGGTGTGCTGAGAGTTGTTTTGGCAGCTGGGAGAGAGACATGCAATATAGGACCAGTCTTCACAAACAGGGGATGTTCTGGTCCTTGAGAATCTTTAAGGAAGGGATTCTAGCTAGTGCTGCATGAATAAACAGCATTGTCTCCAGAGGAGACACACCTCCCTTACTTTTGCTTAGGAACCTTGAGCCTCCTTTCCACAGACACTGTCCCATACAGCCTCCAATGGGAGCACAAGGCCACTTTGTGGGAGCCCCATCCCACACCCTGGCCAGGACCAAATGTGCAAGGCTTATTTTGAGAAAGTTAAATCCCTAAAATTGCACAAAGACTGCTTTGCAGCCCCATTTTCAAAGGCTTTGATACTGATCTAACTCCTCTCATCTGAAAGCTGACTGAAACACTTTGGTGAGGGTTGTAGGGCTGCAGCAGAGCACTTTGAACTGCATTTTCCTCATTCTTGAGGAACAGAGAAATGTTTAATTGGGTATTTATTTAATGTGCCAGATCCAACAGGTGTAGGTAATTTGGAACTGCTGAGGACAAATCACCACGTGTAATGTTAAGACAGTTACTCCAGGGAGGAGAGAGGAAGGGGGGGATGCTGTATATTACCATCACTATCTCCTCACACATCCTCTCTCTTCTTTGCATAATATCCCAGTCCTGTGGGCCCCTGCCAGCAAAGTAAAACAATGATCCCGGCCCTGTGGGCCCATTATTATTGATTTATAAAATACTTACAGCTAGTTGTGCTAAATGTGTCCTTCCATTGCGAGAAAGAATTACTGGGCACAGAGTGGTGTAAGGCAGCAGTGTTGTTATTATTATGCTATATGAGTTACACATAAAGGCATCTTCAAAATGTCTTTTTTAGGCATTTTGATGACTTTATGAAAACCCATCTGGAAATAAATGCAGCTGGCCTAATGTATGTAATGAATTTAATGTGCCGTTCTTCCACATTAAGGATAAATCTAATAGGATGATTGAATGGGGCCAAACTTCTCCAGGAAATTCCTTTATAATACATGATTGAATTATTGTTTTTCTATTAGGGCAGCCAAAACATTCAGTGTCCTTGACAATACAGGATGTGTGCCGTAACATTTTTGCCACTAAGCTAGGCATACTGTATCTGGACATATGCCCAGCTTTTTGAGTATTTCCAGTTGAATGATTTATTTATTTTCCAAAGAAAGACTACATAAGTTATACAGAACTCAGCAAATTACTTTTCAGGTCAGAAGACAGAACTAGGTGCCTGGCTGCCAAAGGAATGAAATCTAAGGAATCCAGAAGTGTTTACAGCAAAGCTGAGATTTTCCTGATGGATACCTAAAAGTTATGCTCATGAAACTACTAAACATTGTCTCAATAGAAACTGGGCACCTAACTCCCATTGCAAATCTCCATTTTAAGTCTATATTCAAACCCCCAAGTATCTTGATTTTCAAAAATGTTGGCCTTCCAGCTGTAACCACGTAAGCTAAGAGAAGCTGCTGAATGTAGCACATGTGCAAATTGGATTATTTATTTATAAGCCTAAACATGATCCTAGGAGCCTAACTTTAAATGCCTTTTAAAACCTAGGACCAGATTCAATGATCTTGGGGTTTTTTCCCAGCCTAAATAAATCTATGAGTCTATAATTTAATGTGTGTTGCTTTTTTTTTTTCTGGAAAGACTTTGTGTATTTGAGACACCCACCTGCACTCCCAGGGGTTGCAGACATAAAATGTGTATCATTATTAGGGCACATTATGAGAATATGGTAGTGACTCTGAATTATCCTGAAAACCCATACATAAATATGTGGATATGCACGAGAGGAGACAGGGAGAAGAACTCTGTATTTTTCAAACTGTTGTTTGGGAAAAGGTGGTGTATACTAATGTAGCCTTCTAACCTTGTCTATTAGATCTCACTGCTCATTTCCTGTAGCAGTGGAGCTTCTTCCTTTCTGTCTTCTTAATAGGGGAGGGCAATTATTTTTATTCTGTGAATAAAATACTTGCCCCCCCCCCTCAGTAGTCTCAGGTCAGATTAGTCATATAATTGCAGCTGGAAACTATTTTTGGCCTGGGTTTACAACTCTGCAGAGGATATCCAGATACTTCACCAAATATTTAAGGCACTCAGCCAGGGTGTGGGAGATGCAGGTTCAAATCTCTCTGGAGAAGTGGATTTGAATCCAGCCCCAGGGAGGTAACTATCATCAGCATCTTGCTGTATAGGGAATGATAAGCGAGAGAAAATGATTCAAGCAACACAAGGTTTGATCAGCTACTTGTCTAGCTTGAGCTATGTGGCTTTCCACAGTTTCTGGGCTGCAGGGAAGGTGGGATGGGGTACAAAACCAAGCAGGAGGCTCAGTTTAACCTCCCGTGCTAAACCAGACCACTGTTACATTCAGCCATCATCCATTTCAGCCATGCAGAGGCGAGGCTGGGCTCACTTTCACCCCTACCCTTCTCCCAGAGAAACTGGTGTTTGATTGCTGTGTTTGATTTCCTGTTAATCCTCCTTAAACTGGAACTCAGAGGTTATCTGCCACTGAGCCAGGATCCTTACTCATCCTGGCAGAGATCAGGTTCTGACCTCTGGGACATCAAATAAAAGCAAGAAGGGAAGTAATATTTATTGGCCTTATTAGTACACAGAGTGAAAGACACCCAAGTGGGTAAAACTGGAGTGATTCAGTACCTGCTCAGCACAGAAAGTACTTGACCTCTCGTGGTAATATTTCACTACAGGGGTCCCACAGCCTTGCTCCTCAAGTTTATCTTGAGTCAAACAGCTCACCAGGTTAACCCACACTTTTGTGCAGGATTCCTAAGTTAGACGAGTGTTTATCATCCTTGAGGAATCTTGCCTGTAGAGGTTTGATTAATTTTTTTCATACACACATAAACAGATTCAAGATGTTCTTGTTCAGCCAGAGGATAAAGGTTTCTCCTGCTATCTTAGTTCTTCATCAGAAAAACAGTCAGTCCCAATGTGCCAAGATTCTCCCAAAGGCATAATTGCTGTCATCTGCATTTACTAATGCAGGTTTACAGGCAGCCTTAAAAACAAGGACAGTGTCCTTTCCCAGCACAAACTCTGCGTTTGGATAGTCCTGGGCTCAAACTGCTTCTTAAGTGTACCTAGACCCAGGATAGCTCTCAGCTAAGACCAGGAGATCCCATCCTCATTGCAGAAGTAAAGTTGGTCAGCTTCAATCAGTGGCCCAGCCTCTCAAAAACAGAAATATTAAACCAATTATTTCATTTTGGACAAATACAGAGGATGACCTAAACCTACTTGGTTCACTCAGGAGTCTTCCCTTTTCCTCCGCAGTTGCCAAATCACGTTGTCAGACGCTGCTCAGCTGCTGACGTGGTTTTGTGCTGTTAGTTTGCCACGTGTGCGTGGGTGCCAAGGAGAGTCATTGTCATTAGTGAATCTGTATTTGTTGTAAAAAAGCACTACAACATCACTGAAACCTTGTCAGAGGATCGAGCCACATACATCCACACAGAGCTTTGTGGGATGCTCCAGACCTCCTTCTCCTTTCCTCTGAGGCTGTGTGTCTAGCACGAATCCAAGCAAACTAAAGTCCCTAAGT
Organism: Scytalopus superciliaris; assembly: GCA_013400415.1. Lineage (NCBI taxonomy): Eukaryota > Metazoa > Chordata > Aves > Passeriformes > Rhinocryptidae > Scytalopus > Scytalopus superciliaris. Next base: position 1,226,003 of record VXBX01000364.1, read on the forward strand.
GATTTCACTGATCTTAAATGAAGAGAAGACTATTTGGCCTAGGATTCAAAAAAAAAAAAAAAANATCTGCCATTCCACCCTTTCTTGCCAAACCCCAAATATTTAAATTGAATGCAACTGGACAAAAGGAACCCCACCAAAACTCAGTATTTTGAATGTCTGGGATCTCATCTGCCTTACTGAGAAATCAGGTTGCAAAAAGTGGAAAAAAAAGTACATTTTAGAAAATCCTTAATCCCAGTGCTACAGCCTTGCCCTTATGTGAGTGCCCTAACAGGTAATGAGGTCATCATCTGAGAATGGAAGGCTCTTCTTACCAGTTCTTTTTAATTTGTTGTGGGAGAAAGAGGTGACTGCCTATACAATCTACTGTGTCCTGCCTATACTGTCTCATTTACCGTCTAATCATCAGCACAGCTGCATTTCAAGCTGACAGCATGTGCATCCAGGTTCAGGATCTCTGCTCTTTTCTCCCCTTTTATTTTTCTTTCTAATTTGCATGCAAGCATATCCACATTTCAGATATAGCCAATTATATCAGGTTTTGAACCTTCCCCCATCATTTGCTATCACAGAGAATTGTGAAAACTAGAATTCTTAGTTTTGAAAGCCCAGAGCTTGTCAAAGCACTCCTCTGCACCATGTCCTACTGACATGTTTTCATGTTAACAAAATAAAATGCCAGGATTTGGAATTCTCTGTGAATAGATTTGCAGAGCAGTCTCGGGAAGGAGCTTGTTCACTGATTGCTTATAGCTCTACAATGTTAGAAAATGTCATTATTAATATATTTGTTTTATTAGGCAGAATAATGTGAATTCTTCCCTCATAGATTTTTGCAGTAACCCCTCCCTACACAGGGCTCTAGTTGACGAGAATTGTAGGTCTAATTATAGGAACATGTGCTTTAATGTGTTTTAATGTCATGTTTTCCTTTAATTGTATTATATTGTAAGCCTGCTCTAGAAATAACACTAATAAAGTTCCCTTTCAAAACAAAGATCAATCAAAGAGACAAGCAATTATTTCATTATCCTTAAGAAGCTCATAACATAATGAAAGGAATGTTAAAAGTAAACTAAATGGGTGTACTTGATTGAAAGAATAGATCAGTCCTCATGACTTTTCTCAGAGAATAAAAAATTATCCAGGATTACGTTTTCACAGCTTTGAGCATATTATGGATTCTCTGTTTCTAGTAATTAAGTAGGGAAGCCTTTCTCCAATAATAAACTAAAAATTAAATTAGCAACAGTTGTATCTGAAGAGATGCAAACACTCAGAAAGAAAAGCCAAAACTGGAGTTCTGAGAGCAGGTGGGATTAGAATGTTTGGGTTGATTGAGTCTTCTGCAGTCTGGCTTGGAGGAGACTCCACATGTGAGTCCACACCATCCCTGCTGGCAGGCCCTGGGCAGCCTCAGCCCTGGGGCTCAATGGCAACTGGAGATTGTCCCATTTTGAATTTTTTTCCCTCCACTTTTTGTAATACTGGAGCCTTTCAGAAGTTCAGATCCCAAGGGAAGAAGTAGTGTAGAAGGACATCAGAGAAGAATTTTTTTGTAACAGAAATGCTTTCCAAAGAAACTGAAGAGGAAAAAGCTAGGCAGGTAGGATATGGGTCAGGAAAGGAGTTTGTCTCTCCTCTCAATCCTCAATGAGAAGGGCTTCAACATGGCTAAACCAGGCCCTGACTTCCAGAAAGAAAATCCCTCTTGGCATCACTGCATCCCAACATGGCACTGCTGTTGGTTTAACCAGTTTCTCAGTCTACATAACCAGTTCATCCTGCCTGAGGTGTGCGCATCAGTATCCATTAAAGTGGACTCTTGTGTTTGCTGAAGAAAACTCTCTGCCTGACCCTTTGCACCTTTTCTTCTGCTGTTCCTTTCTCTCAGGGTGGGACTTGCTGTGGCAATTTCCTTCACATGTTAAAACCATTGTTTTTCTAACACAAAACACTATACATTTTCATAAGCTTAGTATGAAAGATATATTTCTAAGTCATGTTTCCTGCCAGAGGAGTAGTGAACGCTAAATGTTGGCTGTAGACAGTGGTAGACTTGGGATTTGGTAGTTAACCAGTAAAAATATTAAAACAGGCAAAGTCTGTCATCATGTAAGAGACAGCTTTCAACTTTACTAAATGTCTTTCTACTTACAAAGTTAATGGAAACCAGTCACAATGATAAAATCTGTGACTGTCTTAAATAGAATGAATTCTTGGTTCCTTGTGGTAGAAAGAAGACTGGAATTTAAATTCTTGGGCTTTCCCTCCTCATTTTTAATTCCTTTCATTTGATTAAAAGAAAGTTTTTTAAATGAACAGTCCAATGCAGGATGAAAGAGAAACATACATCTTAGCAAGATAAAGCCCCAACCCTTTAAAAAAAATACCCAAACCTTGCAATTACAAGAAATCCAACAGCCCCAAAACATGTGGACCCAGAGCAGAAAGAGAAGGTAAACAAAACCTTGGGCAAAAATGGGCAAATGCAGGAATGTTACTGGAAAATGCCTGATAAAAACATGACGGGAGAAACCACCATGTAAACCACTTTCAACTCAAGAAAAAAGAATAGCAACAAGGCAGAGATGGGAGCTGCAGATAACAACGTGTGGAAAGTTTCTGAGAGAAATCAAGGAGGAAAACAAGAGCAATATTCACATAAAGGGAAATCTAAGATGTCCAGATGTGCTGAAATGCCAACAGAGAAAGAGAAAACCATGAAGAAAAGAAATTGTGAGAACATGCTGAAAAGTTGTGGTATCTCTGGAGAGCCTCACCAGTGACTGAGCACTACCAAAGGAGGAAAAACACGGTAGGTCTTCTGCCTCACCTCAAACATCTCTGCCTGAAGAAGGAGGCTGGACTAGACATGGTGCTGCTGTTGCAGCCTTGCCACAGGTCAGCTGTGGCAGAAAAGCTCAGCTCTGCTCTCACCTTGTGAGAGGCCATCTCTGAGCTGTTTTAGCCTGGTGCAGCACACTGCAGGCTCTGTCCCCTGCTGGGGCTCTGAGACAACACCGACAGCCCAAATCACAAATAGCAGAGTGTAGTCTAAACCTCACAGCGTCAAAACTGAGTGAACTGACTCTTGTTAGCCTAGAAAAGATACCACTGGCCATTGCACAGAAGCCAAAATGCAGTCAGCTGGTGTTAAGTGCAGATTTTTGTCTGCCCTCTGGAATACTCTGAAAGAGTGATGAAAGGGGAAGTAATATTTTCTACCCTATGAAAACTTCTATTGCAAAAATGGTCTGATCTGGTCTGTGCTAGAATGAAGCCATGACTCCCTGATGTTTTACGTTAACAATGGGAGAAAGACTTTCATCACAACACATATCAGCCCAGTGACCTTGACACCTGCCTGTTAAGACCTACTGTTGAGATCAGCTCTCCTGTGTCCCAAGTGGGTCACCACAAGGTTTTTGTGTCTTAATTTGTTAATAATGGAACATGAAGGATCCTGAGCCTAACCCAAGTCTCTGACATCAAGCTGGAATTAATCTTTATGAGCCTTGGCTGTGTAGTTTAACAACGAGGTGACTCGTAGGTAATCATCTACATGCCTTCTTTCATTCATGGAGAAATGCAATCTCCAGAGAGAGAAACTGTGAGAAACCAGTGAATGATTCATGCCACCCTGCAGCAGGTACTACAATAGGTGAGTCAATACACGTGGTTACTGCTTTCTTGCTCCATGGACCAGAACAGCAATTTAAGGATTTGTTTAGTTTAAATACCCAGCTTACACATGTCTCATGCTCAATTAGAAGAATCCACTCAGAGGACTTTGACATGTTTGGATCAGACCCTACAAGGGCATGTGCATTTGGAAATAGAATTTACTGGGGAAAAAAAAATCAGTTAAGCCCTTTTATTTGGAGGAATGGCTGTATGGATACTTCTCCAAATTAAACACTTTTTTGTTGTTGTTCAGGGTTAGGGGGACTGTGTTGGTTCTAACAGCAGCTGGGGCAGATTCCTCAGTCCAGGCTAGAGTTGTTATCAAAATGAAGCAAAGATCCCATCAAGAAGAACTGAAAGCTCCTGCATCCATAAATATTTCTGTTAGAAGAACCTGAGCTTCATTTGGGAGGACAAAACAACATCTAAAAGCCAATTATATGAACCTGTCAAAATGGCATTCACTGAATGTGAGACTGCTGTGTCTTTTCTCTTCCTCATGCTCTCCTCTGTTGAATTGACTGGTATCTTAGCAATGTTAACATTGAAGTGTTAAAATACATTGGTTACCTGTGCAAAAGCTTCAATTTGACTTTAAAAAGTACCTCAGGAAAGGGTCAGGTGTAGCTGGCACACATTTATGCTGCAACATAGCTCTTAAATGATTCCTCTTAAATGTTTAAACTTAGTAATTCCAGTCAATTTTGAGAAATATTGATAGTTTTACTAGTTTTTAGTAGTAATGGACAGTACATAATTACTGAAAATGTAATATTTTTACACCTGGGTTCTTTTATGATAGTGTTATTCCTGTGCAAAATTAAATGTCAGCAGAAGAAGAGTGATTCTAAAATGTAATTTTAAATAAATGTATTATTACGCTGAGGAGGTAATATGGTGATTTAATATGGTGACTAGTCACACCTGAATAACTAAAGAGTTTGTTTTTATAGGGAAGCACTAAGTTTACTAAAGCAAAGGAAAAGGATTTTATTACAAATAGATTATCTTAGTCGTTTCACTCAGTTTGGTGCAAAACTTCATGAAGAAACTAGGATTTGACAAAAGTGTAGCTGGGAAAAAATGAAGGGAAAAAAAAAAGGCAAAGGAAAAACAAGTTAAAAGTTATCAAAGCAAGGCCACTAAACACAAAATGCTATGGAAGAGAGCAGTCAAGAACCTCCCTCCACAGCTGTGGGTCTGTGCTCTGCACTGAGACCCCACAGGGTCCCACATGAGTTACTCCAGCAGCCCAGCCAGCAGCAGGATCAGGACACCCCATCACTCTTTGGGGTGAGATGGGCAATTGCTCAGGGCTAGAGCATCTCCCTCTCTGCCACTGCCCCTAATCAAACTCCTGCTGCCAAAGGCTGCTCTCCACCCACTCTAATTTGTAGGGCTGGAGAATTTGTGATAACTCGTTTTTTTGTTCTGTTTGACCAATGCACACCAGGTGCTGAATGAATTTCTTTTGTATTTTGTATTTTTTCACCTAGAAATTTCTGGAATGGGCCTAATTTGTTGACAACATAAATTCAAAAAATCTATTTCATGACTGTGTTGTTAATTGGAGTTCAGGGCTCTGCAATGCTGAAGGTTGGTCTTATTCTGACTGGGAAAGGGCCTGTTTGCCTTGTGGGTCTTCTTAGGGCTGGAAGGCAGGTTTGTCCACAGATATGCCCAATATGTCCACCTGCAGAAAGGAGAGAGCTGTAAGAGGCTACACAACTGAGCCTTTAGTGAGGGCCAGAGGATGCTTACCTGATTTTCTGACAACAGACCAAAATGTGTGTCATTTCTGTAATCCTGGGTTACACACATTTTTCCTTTTTTTCCTATTTCAGCAGGAGCTATTGGGAAACCTCAGCCCAATGACAGCAAAAAGATTCTGAATATCTTTCAGAGCAAAAGTGCATGCATCTTCATCCTACAGAATATTTTTCTGCTTTCTCCTGAAATGGCCTCTGTAATTTTTTTGTAACTTCCTTATTTTCCATCAGTGCAGTTTCTCTTCTTTGCTGATTTCTTGCATCAGACTATTCATTAGATAGGAGGATGTAAAAGAGAATTAAAAAATGAAGAAAAAATAAGGATCTGTTCCCAAAGCCAGTGAAAACAATGGGAGTCAAAGAAACTGGCACTGACAAAAGATTTTATTTCTCTCAGGAGAGTAAGAATGATCCTAGCCAAAAGTTTATGAAACAAAGATTCCAGTAATAATTCCAACACAGCAAAACATAAATTGACATCACATTTAGGTTCTTTCTTCCTTGCTAACAGTGGCACACACCTCAGATTATATTTGATGAGTACAGTAACAGTCGTCATTATTGTATTAACTGCATACAGCACGGTCTTTAATCTTCCTATGGGATTTTAGGCTGACTACTGTACATATCATTTCTGACTGCTGAAAGCTGAGGGTAACCCCTAAAAAAGATAAAATCTTTTTTCTTTTTTTTTTAGCTTTGGAAATTACAAACAGAAGAGCCTGTGATGTAGAGACACACACAGAAGGAAATGATCTGAGAGAGGAGACTTTAATAAGCTAAATAGGTTCAGCCTAATGTAGATTCATGTCTTCGTTAGTTAAGTGGATGATTTTCAGAAAAGTGTCCCTCTCTTCCTGTGGTGTAGGCAAAATGCAGCTAAACTCACCCCCTGCTGATTTGCTATGGGTAAAATCATCTAGAAATCACTTAATCTGAAAGCCAAAATCCTCTTAGGTATTTTCCCAAATACTTCCTTAAATAAGCTAAGCAGAGGCAATCGTATGTGGAAGATCATGGTTTAACTGAAGATTTTCCTACAGCACAGGCCCTGCATTGCTTCTCTTCCCCTCATCTGCACACCATGGGAAGGAGCACTGGCTGCCCGTGCCCCAAGTAACTTACAGCTGGAATTCAGATTTAATAAATTAGGTTAGAGGAAATCTCATGAGAGGGAGCTGTCACATGGGGGTAACATAAATGGAAAAGCAGCACTCGAAAAGCAGGCATGTCCCAGGATATTGGTGCCAAAGCACTGCTCATGAGGAGCTGACTGGATGGCAAGAACTTCCCTGTTTCCATCCCATCTCGGTGCTCATTCATCAATGGAGAGCCACCACGTGCCAGCTTCTCCTGTGGCATCCAGAATAAGACAGGCAGGGAGGGAACAAGAGTTCCAGCCTGACACGCCACCCCAATGTCCTGCATTCAGTGGGGGATGAACTGGAACTGCAGGAGAGGATTCAGGGTTGTATACAGCTCTTAGGTTTAAAAAAAAGCTCCAAACATAATCTAGTATGGCAATAATCCACATCAGTTAAGGGAAATTTAATGCAAAATAACAGTTTGCTCAGATGTTTTTATCTTTTTTGAAACTATTCAAATTTGAGGAAATAGCTGCCTCTCCAATGTATTAGCTTTAGGGTGGCTGCTGGTTTTGTCCAGAGGTTGTGGTCAGGAAGGTTTTCAAGTGCTGTACCATAGGACTGGTTGGAATTCTCTAGATGGGGTACTTCATTCTCCTTATTGCACTTTGAGCATAGAAAATACACTAAACCACATGAATTCACTTGACTAAACAGGTCCTTGTATCTCAGTGGTAATCAAAGTGCTACAAACTCTGTTGCCTAACACCACCTAACTCTTTCCTTTGGGAAGCCTGGTTTCAGAAATGGATTTCAACTTCCCAAGTACCAAATATTGCTCTTGCAATTAAACACTCCTTTTTTTTTCCTCCTTTCTTTTATTTTCTCCCAAGGTTTTTTAAAAATCCCCCTGATTACAAGGCATCACATTTCAATATTGATTATCCATACAGCTTGTAACTGATATTACTGTTTTGTTTTGTGGTTTTAATAGGATGCTAAACCCCTATTTGTAGGCTCATTAAAAGCCTAGCACTTTTTATTTGGTTGCTGTGATCTTTCTTTCTGATTTCTTATACACTGAAAGTGACCAAAAATCATTTAACTGTAGTACTTGTCTACAGCAAGATAAAGATATTTTTCTGTACAACACATATGCCCATGATGGTCTTTGCTACATGACAAAAAGGCAAATATTTTTGGTGGGATCTGATATGGTAATCTGCCTGAGCTGATTTGTTTTTTGGTCTCGTTTGATCTGGTTAAAGACTTTTTAACCTTTAGTGGCTCATTTCCTCTGAAAGTTCTGTATCTGTTGGCAGCAAAATTGGTGCAATGGACAGACTCGTGAATTAGTATTAGGCTCCATCAGTGAAGGATGAGACTTTCTTTCTCCTCTCACAGTCTTTAAGTAATGTTTCTGGTCCAAAAACATTAATGTTTCTGCTACCATCCTCCAGCAATGTGGGAAAACAAAAGACAAAGACTATTCATGTCAACAAGAAATTGGAGGGTCAGGGGGGACAGCAGGGAGGGGGGAACTAAACAAAACAAAACCAGGCTTTCATAATCAGAGAAATGTCTCTGTCCTTATACACTGTAAAGCAGGAGTGAAAAATGAAACTTATTTATGGTTCCCCAGCAATAAACATGCCTGTAGTCTGAAGAAAAAGCATCAATATACACAGAGATAATTGACATGCCATTTTAACTGCATATTTCAGTTGAAAAACAAACTCACTGAAAAAAACCCCAGTGTGAGGCATATAGAGCATGTGTTCCCACTGCCACATGAAGACTGCCTAATGGTTTCCTCCAGACAGTTAACCTTAAAATATCTTAGACTTACTGTGTTATTGCTGTTTATAGTTTCTACTGCATTTAAGCCTAAGAGCCCAAGGCCACAATTGTGCTGTGAATTTCACAGAGCAAACCTGGGGTGTCCCCCAGATACTCCAGTCCAGGTGAAACCTCATCTGTCACCTTCTCTTTCCTTTAGCTGGTGGTTTGCGTTTTCTCCAGCCTAAATTTTCAGTGTGTAACCTCTCTGAGGTAAGAATGACTTTGCTAACAGGTCTGGATGGCACTGGTTTTTAAAGGGCTGTTCAGTGAATAAATGATACACTGAGTAGAGCTTTATATGTGCCTGTTTGTTTTGTGTTTGGGGTTTTTTTTGGGGGGAGGGATGGGGGTAAAATGGACTCCAATGGCTTTTGGAATATTTACACTGAGCTGAGTTTTTTTGGAATCCACACAAATGCAAGCCATAATAACCAATAAATTTTATATTCTGTGCTGTTGTGTAATTCCATTGTAATTCTCTGGAATTCTATTGAAATTCTTTTTGGAGATGCCTCTGTCCTTTGCTGGATCTGGCCGAGGAATTGAATGTGGGCTAGTGAGAAGCCTTAATATGGTGGTGGAACATGTCCCTCCATGCTATTGTGATTCCAGGCAGTCAGCTTCTTTTCCAATGTCTTTCTTAAAGGCTGTGGCACTGAATGAATCAGTACTGAAGTCAAGCAGGATATTAGAAGCCAATACACCTTCTGTTATCTGACTTGTGACATTTTCATAGAACCATAGAATCATCAAGGTTGGAAAAGACCTTCAAGAGCATCCAGCCCAACTGTCCACCCAGCACTGCCACTGTAACCCCTAAGCCACTAAAACACATCACCCAGTGCCAGATCCAGATGAACACAGACATTTTCTCATGCTTCATTCTGCCACTGTTTATTTTTAAAGAAAATACCTTTTACCTTTGTTCCCTCTGTCCTTCCAGCCCCTCAGAGCCTGGATTGTCACCTGTAACATCTTGCTAGACTCTGCCTGCAAGAAAACTTCTTCAGTGGGCATCTTCTCTTTGAGAGTATAATTAGTGAACTGTGATAAAGGTCCATCTCCTTCCCTGGATAAGCCTGGATGGCTTCTCTGTGCCACTGATGCTCAGCTAACACCCTTGCAACTCTGTCTGCCTCCACAAAGCCTTCTCTGGTCCCTGGAGCTGCTGGTTATGAGGAGGAGGTTGAGCATCATGTGGCGGTGGAGATGTTCCCTCTGTTCCCACCACCCTGCTTTCATCTACCTGCTCCCTGAGCAAGAGTAGGAACCCCATTACCTGGGCTAAGGACAGCACCACCACATTCTGGCAGCACAGCTCAGACTGCTGGGCACTGCAGTGAAGTACAGCCCTTTAAAAATGTGACACAGGCATATCTTAACCAAGTACCTGAAAAATCAAGGCATGAGAAAGCCCTTTACTAACTCTAACCTGAGACTAGTGCTTGCTTTTGTTGCTCTACTGTGAACTGGGAGACACATTAGTCCCTTTGGATGATCTTGTGCATGAAACCCCATCCCCACTCCTGGCATAGGCAGCCCCACCTCCTGAGCTCTCCCCTGCCTGATTCATGTGGCAAACTTCAGGCTAAGTTGCTCTCTCCAGATCTGTGCTGCCTGGTTCTGCCCCTGCCCGCTCTGCCTTCTACTGAAACTGCCTGTGAGTCGTTCAAACCCACAAAAGTCTGCTTCATTTCTTCGCTCAACCCTGTCATGATCAATTGTTTCAGCCACTTTGAGTTTTCTGCGGACCGTGTGCCAGTTTTATTTCCAGGAATGCAACATCACCAACATTTTTCAATTATTCAGATAGGTTTTGGCCTGTCATCGTCTCCATCTTGCTGGAAGGAATTACGCACGCTTGCCCTACCTCTGGCCTCGCTGACACTAATGTGATGACATTGATTCCGCAGAGGTTACTTCCAATTTCAGCAGGAAGGAGAGAGCAGGATCCATCCCTAGCATGCTGCCTCTCCTGCCATGTGGAGGAGCAATGCTGAGCTGCTCAGTGCATCTGGTTTCAAAATAAACCCTCTACAAAGACAAATATGTTAAACCTTTGAAAGACTTATTTCCAGGTTTCAACAACATTCTCTTCAGAAATGAGCACTTAATGGAGTTCATTTAAGGTTGTTGAAGCCACAACTTGCTGTCAGCACTATTTACCACTTCAGTGGCTCAGCTAGAGCCTCAGCTGTTGTGAGCCAGTTCAGTGCTAATAACGGAGTCCTCCTGATTTACATCAGCTGAAAATCTGACCGAGCTTCTGCCAGGCTGACAGCCTTCCTCTGCTGGGTTCCAGTAGCTGTTTATACGCTCACTCAGTGCAGACAGTAGTAAAAGCAGTTTTTCTTCTGACACTCCTGTCTGTGCCCTGTTTTTAATGTACACCCAAACAAGCACAGCAGATGTTCCTGCATGGTGTCCTCTATTGACTGGGCACTTCAGCCGGGCAGGCACCAGGGTTGGCTTTCACAGCCCTGCAGTGCAGCTGGATCAGTTCATCAATGGTCCCTTGTATTCCTCTTTCAAGGATGGCATTCAGGGTCTCTTCTCCCCAGTTTTTTGGGAACTGGTAGAAGCAAATCTCCATAGCCCCCTGCAGTCCCTACTCCTATTGCACTCCTTGGCTTTGCTTGTCTGGGGTGAGAGGAGAGACCTTTCTTTTTTTTCCAATCATTAGTTTTGAATTCTATTTTCCAGCTAGAACAGCTCAACTTCTCTAAAACCATTGGCCTTCTTTCTTGTTGCTGCTGTCATTTCTACACCCACTCCTTTTTGACTCTAAGCTCAACTTCCACAGACCCAAAATAAAGAGCAACAGCTCTTTCCAAAGCCATGGCACTGGCCATTTTCCAATTTTATGCAGGTTAAAATCATCAACATTTTTTACTTCAAAACTTTTATCATCTTCCATGGTTCTGACCAGGCTAATGCTGCATCTGAAGCCTGTAGAAACAGTATCATCAACTCACAGAGCCAAGGCTCTGCACAATGGCAGGAATTTGCTTCATGGTAAACTGGCAACTCCCAGGGAGCTGGGAAATAGATGATTTTAGTGAATAAAACCACAATTCCTTCTGTCATTTATTTCAATGGTAAATTTAATTTTGTTATCTTTATCCCAGTTTGCCACAGAAGTTTGCTGAGAGCCATCACAACTGAATTGCAATACAGGAGGTTTTGACCCCCTGAGTTATTAGGTTGATAAAATTTCAGTTTACACCTCCTGCAGAAGCCCAGCTTCTTTAACAGAGGGGAAATGACTGCTTGCAGTCACATCCAGACATCCTATTTTGAAAAGTACCAAGGGAATGCTGATTGCCATAGCTCATCCTCATTATTTAGTAGATGGAGAATGGTGACATCACCCAGTGGATCATGCTGAGGGATTGGGCTGGAGCAGAGGGCACTGTGAGCTCAGGGACATCACACCAGAGGCCCTGGGGGGACACTGAGCTGTCATTTGGGAGAGAGAGGTAAAAGCTTGTCTGGGGGCCAAGTCAACTCTTGGGGTGGAGAAACCAGGGTGCAAAGAAATGAAGGGACTTGTCAATCCACCATGCAGCCCCAAATCAAAAAACTGAGAGGCAGTTTTTGAGATTGCCACTACTGAAATGCTTTAAAGAGAAAACAGTGAAGTCCTCAAATGCATGGGATTAGCTGAATAATAAGAGTGTTACATTTGGGGCTGTGCCTTAGTTTCCCTGTGCATTTTACCATATTTGAAAGATACTTTTCTCAAAAAAACCCCCAAAAAAAACCACAAAAAACCAAATGCCAAAATATAAGACTTTCTCCTAATTGCATGCTTTCATCAGATGGAACCTTAAAGGAAAGTGTTGTATATGACATGTAAACAGTAAGTCAACAATAAATCTTGCTTGAGAGAACTGTTACCACCTCAACATTTGTGACTTCTGAAATTAATCTTAATCTACAGATCCCACCCTTTTCTGTCTCTATGAACTAATTTTAAAGGGCATATCAGGATATCATGCTCCATCACTGTATGTTAATGGATTCCTGCCTCCCTTCAGGAGAAATGGAATATTTCTTCTCTGAGTTTTCATGCAATCTTCTGCCAAGTCAAAGCAGAAAGGAAAAACTCTGTACAATGTTTTATTAGGCCAAATGTCAATTTGTGTTTCTGAAATCTTTACCAATCTTTCTGGCATTTAATATTCAGAGAAGAAAAAAGAAAGGCAGAAAAACAATAAGGCTTTCATTTCAGTCACCAGTGCCTGAGACATCCAACAGACCATGATACACAGAGCCACATTTCTTTCATACAGAGGAAAGGGGGGGGCAGTCAAACATGCCGGAGAAGGTGCATGGCACCTGGGTAGGAAGGAAATGGATAGAATCACATTGTATTTGTGAGCCTTTTAAAACAGTTTTCATTAACCTCTGCTGAATCTAGCTAAAGAAGCATACCTCTCATTTGATCAGATCTTGGTCTTGCCCACAAAAGATGATTTTTTTTTTCCATGTAGAAAAAAGGTATCAGTTTACACTCCACTCAGAAATCTTCCCACATTTCCAGCTCACTAGACAACACAGCATGAATGTAAACTGAACCTTTTTGTATATTAACATTGTTTGATACTTGATACATGAAACAAATCAGCACAGATGCCTTGGTTGGCCTGGAAAGCCCGGTTAAGCCGGGTATTCCATTTAACATAAGAGATCAAGTGTTTACAAGCTTCACTTCCAAGGCAGAGGCCAGTGCCTGATCACCTCCCTGAGAGACATTCCCATCTCTCCAATGCCAGCCTCCCACAGCAGCTCTCCTGGCCATGTGCAAACTGAACCCTGGCTATACCCCGTACTCAGTCTGGCCATCCCAAGTGCATGGCTCTGCCCTCTGAACACCTTTGCTGTACCTCAGCAAAGCCCAGAGCACACAGAGCAGGAGTAGAGCCTGGGCAGACTCTGCCTGGATGACTGGGGGTGCAGGGCTGCTCCATGCATGTCCATATGCCTTTGGGGTTCAGCTCCAAGGAAAACACTTACTGTCTGCCCAGGGAGTCCCTTCCATAAAAGAGAGACAGAAACAGGTTTGCTTTTCTGCTTCCTGAGGAGAGACTTGGATAAGTAATGTTCCTAAGCATTTGTCACAAGAACTACTATTTAATCCAGATTTGGTTTTGACAGGGACAGCTCTGTGCCCACAGTTACCTGTCAGCAGGATTTGTGTCATATTAAGGCTCAGGAGTATCAGCTGCAGATTTAAATGACTTCTATGAGTTGTAGCTCTTTTGTGCTTTCAGTTCCACCCTTTTTAATCAGGAAAGGGACCCTGGATTAAAAGGTCTTTACTGCAAAGACTCCGTGTGTTAGCAGCCCCTGGAATCACATTTGTCCTCTGAGTATTACAAAGGGATTCAGTTTGGGACCTTAGCTGATGTCAGGGATGTGTTTGGGAAGCAGAATTCATCCTCTTTCACCTTGAGCATGACACAGGCTTTTTGCATTAATGTCATGCCCAAAGAGTGGATTCTCCACAAAACCCCATTGGCAATGGGCTGTTGGAATCAGCTGACCTGAGAATACGCTCTGTTACCTACTGAACAACTGTTGGACTGGGAATTGGTGCTGTTGGAGCAGAACTTCTTTCCTCTGCCCCTGGAAAATGGGCCATTGTTGCTTTGCCTCTTGGTATTGACTTCCCCTGATTTCAAGAGGACACTGAGGCATGTCAGGGACAGCACAACAGAACAGGACAGCAAATAGGATATCCCTTCACTTGCCCATGAGTGCATAGGAACAGTTTTTCCATTGAGCTCCATTTAAAAGTCTGCTGGACTCTGGCTCTGAAATCTCAAAGAAACTTGTCATCATGGATCATCTTCTGTATTGTTTTGCAGGGCTGTAAAAGCAATAAATCAGCAGAGGGAAATAAGAGATACTTGAAAGTAAGAGTACAGAGTAAGTCCATAGCAGAGCCACATCTTGGTTTGAAAACCCCTTCAACATGTTTATTATTTGCATAATATATTAACAATTACTTAGGAAGATGCTTATGAGTGTTAACATTCATCTGGTTAATACTAAAGTTATCATTTCATCAAGTAATGCAGTTGGCTTGGTAATGTTAAGAGATTCCTAAGACTGGCTTTCAGCATCTATAAACCCCCTGAGTTTACTGTGGTTCACATGCCAGGGCTGCCGTGTGGTGCTCCAATATCACTGTACCAGTCCTCATAATGCCATAAAAACTATTTCTTCATCACTGCTGCCTCCCCCTTCCTCTGCCCATCTAAATGTGGCAACCAGTGCTAGTTCCCTGTCTAAAATCAGCCCATAGCCTGGAGGGAGGGCAGAGACAGACACCTCTGTGCTGACCTGAAGGCACTTCCCTTGATAGCACAGAGCTTCACCAGCTTGCCAGGAGAATCCACTGACCTGTAGGACCAAACCTCATTGAAGGAGGAAGTTTTTCAGAGAGCTAGGAGCATACATCAATGACAACACAAGGAAGAATTCACAGCTTCTCCTTTGAAGTAGTACCAAAATGTGTCCAAAGGATGGAGGTGCTGCTTTGCCTGATGCTCTACCTTTGTGAAAATATTTCGCTTAAAAGCACAACTTTCAACAAAGAGCTTTTTGCCCAGCTCATATCTTTTCCATCTGGTGAGGTCTGTGCAGATCCATTCATATTTTAACCTTCCTGGCTATTAGCCCAATGAAGTGATCTGGCCAGGATAAAAGAAAATGAGATTACATTTTCCCCTTCTGGCATCTCACACTCTTCTAATTTTTTTTAATAATAATCCTGTTTAGAGAAGAGAGGTTCCTAAGGAGTTACTGTATGTTAGACATAGCCAAAAAATCAGTAAAAAATTGCCATGAAATATATTTCAGATGATATTTATATTTTACTGAAACCAAAAATATTTCCAAAAATATATCTGTTTACCTCTACTCAGGGGAGTAGGATCATTTGGGGGAAAAAAAATTTAGTAAGTTTAGATGATTTTTTTCTTCTGCTAAAAACACCCTGGATTTGGTGAAAACAAAAAGATATTTTCAACAGAATGTGACCTCTCTGACACATGAATAAATAATAAAGAGATGGCACATGGCCCAAACAGTGTGAAATCAGAGATCTATAGGCAATTATAAAGCCTTGGCTACCACAGAAGACAGTGTTGATTCAAGCTCTCTTTTATCTTTTCTTTTTTCTATGCCTTCAGCCCCCCAGCTAAAAAGTTATCATAGGTGATTCAGGGTAGGGGAAGAAAAGGTACATCTCACTGGGTTTTGGAAGTGACCTCCATTGTTGCCCCAAGAAGAGCTTTTCTGGAATGCCTCGTTCCTACGGGAGATTGGGAACAACCAGGCAGGAGATGGGGTTAAGCCCTTGTCTTCTTGTTGAGACTTCAAGGCTTGTATGAAGACTTGTGGTTTTCATCCTGCCTTCTGCAACGATGCCAGCTTTGGGTCTGAGTTCAGCATATGGACCTCTCCAAGCTCTGGAAACGTGAGGATCCTGTGTTTTGCTTGGGTCTCCTGTTTAAAACCTGTCATTGCCTTCGGTAAATTGTGATCAATGTGCATTTAATAAACCACAGAGAATCGTGCAGCTATTCAGTACCTTTCACCAGAGGCTCTGAAAGTACTTCACAAATAAATAGCTGAGTTTTAGAATAGTTTCTCATTCCAGGTTTTCTAGATAGTAGGAAAGCTGACATTCAAGTGGCTTTACCACAATCACACATCAAAACTGCACCAACTTGTGAACAGAACTAATACATCCCAATTCCAGCTCTAATTTCATTCTCAAACGAGATTTGTTATTTCTGCACTGCTTATTCATCCAAGGTTGCCAACACTGCTGGCCAGAGATAGGCATGATCATTTACACCACTGGACCTTTTTTTCTTCCCTTGGAATTTCTTACTCCCCTTTAACAGGAATAAATAAAATGCATAAACTTGAGCAATCAGAAGAGAAACTGTGCAAGGACAACAAGGAGTGACAAGTTCAAACACTCACTGCACATACCAAACCAGGGTTGGCTGCTCCTGAGCTGGTGCATCACCCCTGAGAGCTCCTTTGCCTCCTTCCCATGCAATATAAATACATAGGTGTGTATACCTACATGAATTTAGTTATTTTTATCACTAACTGCCACAGGGTGTGTGCTGAGTGATGGCTACTACCATGCTGATCATAAAACTAAGAAGAAATGCGGCAGGAAGGGTGGAAAGCAACAGGCTGTGTCTGGAAAAGTGGAGGCAAATCCAGTCCTGCTCAAAGCAGAGGTAATTTGGAATGAGAGGAGCAAAGCCGAGCAATTTCACAGCAAAAGTAATTTTCTTGTTGTTTTTTGGGTCCTAAATTCCTGCCCCACCATGGAAGAATGATGTCCAAGGTCAAATACTTATTAATAATACGCATTAATTAATAACAACAGTAGTGCTATTGGAAAATTTCAGGTTCCATACTCACAATGTGCTGCCAAGCTAGTCACTTCCCAAACTGACTTGTAAAATTAGAAACAAACAGACCCCTTCTAAAGGCAATAAACAGCACTTTAATTGGACTAAAACCTATAAATCTGTCAGCAACTAGTTACTCTGGGACCCTTGTGTGATCAGCAGCCCTGAATATCCTTCTGGGTGTTTTCCAGGGAGTTATGATGCGACCTGATATAATCACAACAAATGTGTGATTGAACAAGGCATGGCATGGCAGGTCAGTGCTGGGCTCTGGGACCGACATGCCCAGCTGGCTGTGCTGGTTGTGCTGGAGGGAGGGTGGTCATTATCAACGGGGCAGGAGGGAGAGACTTGTGCTGGAGACCTCTGATTGTGTGTGGCCTGTGACAACATCAACACCCTGGGTACCTGTCACATCAGGGCCACCTGAAATGCAGGTTACAGTGCGTTTCCTAGGATAAACCAATAGATTTTCATCTTTTTGTGCGTGTGTGTGATGAAAGACTTTTAAAGTAATTCTAACACATCTCAAAAAGATGTCAAGTATTAGCATTATGATGTGAGAGATCCCATCCAGACAACTCGTAGTGATGCCCTGGTAGCATCTCCCCTGACAAGAATGTGCTCTTTAGAAAAAAGACTAAATAAATACACAAACCTGAAGGGAGGAAGGAACAACCCCTTTCTGCTTAGGCAATCCTGGGAAAAACCATTATACGGTCTCCAAAATACTAGAAATAATCAGCAGTAGCTGCAGATCCATGCTACTGTTTTCACTTTACTCACTTTTTACTGCTTTAGTTTTCACCCTTAAAAGAAAAATTCACTAAACAGAATTCAGTATTTCTCTAAATCATC
Organism: Scytalopus superciliaris; assembly: GCA_013400415.1. NCBI lineage: Eukaryota > Metazoa > Chordata > Aves > Passeriformes > Rhinocryptidae > Scytalopus > Scytalopus superciliaris. Next base: position 1,243,697 of record VXBX01000364.1, read on the forward strand.
TTGGCTTGAAGATCTTTTGCAGTGGAGGAGGAGGCAGCCCTTTCCATGATTCCCAGCAGACATGCGACATCACCTGTGACAGGCTGGGTGGTGACTGTCACCAAGCTGTGGCCATTCCGACCACTGCAAAGCTGATCCTCAACTGCAAATGTGCTCAATGCCAGGCTTGAAATGAAAATAACAAATTTCAGCAGCATGCCAGTGAAAACAACTGATTCTCTGGGCCCTTAAAATAGCCTGTATTTATAAACAAAAGAGGTTTTTAGTTTTTCTTGTCCTAGAAAAACACACTGGAACATTTCACTACCATTTTCTTTCACTTTAATTAGCAAGAAAACAGGGAATGTCAAAGAGCAATTATACAAAATATATACTGTGCTGATTAGGGATTTCTTTTCTGTAGCATGGAGAAGGCAGCTTGAAGTTCACATTAAATCTCTCTCCTCCTCTAATGAGATATGCCTTATCCAAACCAGTAAGATACAATTAACTCAGAAAAGAATGCAGCCATTTTCTCGGGGTGGGGGGGGAACCAGAAGGGAAGGAAGGAAGAATTCGTGTTAAAAGGTGAAGTACAAATGGTTGATCCTGCAGATGCTGAGTATATATCTGACTTGAAAGAAACATCCTGGGCAGCTCAAGAACTTTAAATAAGGCCCCAGTTTAACAAGGCCCAGACACTTGTAGGTTCTAGCCTGAAATCATCTCCTTCTGCCTGGAAGCACTGAGACCATTTGCCTCCCCTCGCCCAGGCAATGGTTGTTTTGGGACCAGGCAATTAAAGGATGAAGAGACTAAGTGGGTGCTTAAAAGTCCACCACCATCACTGCAGGCTGTGCTCTCTGGGAGCTGCAGCTGTGTTTGGTCCTGACTGACCTGAAGTAGCTGTGAGAAGGCTGGAATGGGACTCTTTACCAGGGCAGGCAGTGACAGGATTGGGGGAAATGACTTTATGTGAAGGAGGGTAGATTTAGGTAAGTTATTAGGAAGAATTCTTTACTGTAAGGGTGGCGAGATACAGGAACAGGTTGTTCAGCGCAGCTGTTGATGCCCCATCCATGAAAATGTTCAAGGCTGTGTTGGATGGGGCTTGGAGCAACCTGGTCTAGGTGGAAGGTGACCCAGTGGATGGCAGGGGAATGGGAAGTAGGTGATTTTTAAGGTCCCTTCGAACCCAAACCATTCCATGGTTTTGTGATTTTATGATTCTGTGATTAGCCAGTTCCAGCTGGACCTTGGCCACCCCACTTCCCACAGGGTTCTGTGTTCTTGCCACCCATCTCGCACCACAGTCCAGCCCTACTGCCCATTTGTATTACTTCGGGTTGTTTGTTTCTGGGGTTTGTTTGTTTGTTTGTTTTCCCGATATTTGTTATCATTTTAGTTTGAAGAGGCATGGCATCCCTCTCCTGCCCTTGCGCCCCTCCCCTCCACGCAGCCCGGCTGTGGGCAGGGGGTCCCAATGCCAGAACCGAGTCGGAGCCTGAGCTCCTCCAAATCCGTCCTCAACTGATAGCGGGGTCACGGCGGGGGGAAAAAAACCCAAACCAAAACAGCAACAACCCAGGACCATAAATTGGACCCAGAAGGGCAGATGCAGAGCGAGCAGGAAGCGCTGGCCCGAGGCGAAATGAAACAGCTGTTGCCATTGTTCTGCCTGTGCGCGCCCCGCACGGCCGGGCCGCGGCAGCAGCTGCTCGCAATTACCGCACATGAAAGCGGGGCACGGGATTAGCCGAGCGACGAAACAGCGAGGGGACCGAGAGATTTATCACCAACGGGGCGAGCCCCGGGATGTACCCGCGGGCAGAGCCCTGCCCGCCCCCGGGGAAGGACCAGGACTGGCGCGGGATGCTGCTCCCGGGATGAGGCTCGCAGGGGCGGGGAGGAGCGGATCCAGCCGCGGGGATCTGCCTTCCCGGGATCTGCCTTAGGGATCTGTGCCCCAGGATCTGTCCCCCCGGGAAATCTGTGCCCCAGGATCTGCCCTCCTGGGTTCTGCCCCCTAGTGATGTGACCCCCGGATCTGCCCCAGTGATCTGCCCCCCTGGAGATCTGTCCCCCAGGATGTGCCCTCCTGGGTTCTGCCCCCCGGGAGATCTGTGCCCCAAGATCTGTCCTGCAGGATCTGTCCCCGGGATCTTCCCCCTGGAGATCTGCCCTCCAGGAGCTGCCCCCGGGAAGCCCACCGTGGCCACCCGGGATCTGCTCGGGTCCCTCGGAGCCGCAGTAGATCCTCAGTCCTGCTTGGCATGGTCCCCTCCCGAAGGATCCCACTGGTACCGGGGAGTAACCGCGCTGAGCCTTCGGATAAATTCCATCACGTCTCTTCGGAGGAGCAGGAAAACAGCAAGCGAACGAGACACAAGTCTAACATTCCTTGTGAAATTTCTTCGGCTCTTCCATATAATCAGAGTTGTAAAAATAAAAATAAAATAAAATAAAATAAAAGATCCCTCCCAGCTTTCTTTTTGCAAGGAGTGGTGAGTATAAGAAAGGTTTTTTGGAAGGTAAAGCATGTGTTTGCCATCTTTGCTTCTGATATGGAAACCATATGCTTAAATGCCCCACCAAACATAAGCAATGTAACACTCTTTTTTATTAAAGGTGGTTTTATAAAAGCTATCCACCTTCCATCCACTGGTGACTCCCAAAGAGGTCACATATTCTTTGTTGCAACTATCAATACGTAAATTAAGCTCCAAATAGACTGTTTCTGATTATTATTGCCAAGGGAGCAAGAGGCCGTCTTATTTTCCCTCACTGATAAATTAAAAGGACTGTAATGGGTGATTTCTGCAACCTGTAAAAAAGGCAACACCATCTGTGACTCATTTAATGTCACTTTAAAGAAAATTTATTTTATTAATTTGGGCAGAGTATAAAGAAAATATACTTTTTCTTTTTTTTCCTTTTCTTGCTTTTCTTTTTTTGTTTTTTTTTTTTTTTAAAACTCTACTGCTAAAGAGAAAGAAGCAGCAGCAGATTTATGCCATCCCTGGAAGTGTTCAAGGCCACGCTGGACCAAGCTCTTAGCAAGCTGATCTAGTGAAAGATGCCCCTGTCCACAGCAGGGGTGTTGGAACTAGATGGTCGTTAAGGTCCCTTCCAACACAAACTATTCTGTGATTCTAAGAAGAAAATCCTGACCCACAACAAACATTTCAGGAATGAAAAATGCCTGGACTGTTATTAAAAGTGCAGAGGCTCCTGCCTTGCCCTTGACTTAGATGGTTTTTGCCCTGGCAGCTAGAAGATCTCAACATGAGACAGCTCTGTCAGGATCCATGTCATGGAAGGAGGAATAGGTGAGAAGCAAAACATGAATAGATGCAGCACTGAGACTGATGCTGCTCCATTGCTCCTCTCCTTCAGAGTCAAAAGGAGCCAGCCAGCCATCCCTCTGGTGTGATCCTTGCAGAGACCCACACAAGATTATTTTCTTCATGTTATGCAGCCAGGAACAGCACTGTTTTGTCAAATGGGCTTTTAGTTAATGCAGCACCCGAAAACACCAATAAAGAAGAGTAAGGAAAAAGAAAAGGGAGCAAGGTTGGCAATTTCCCATCCTTCAAACCAGAGGTGATAGTAGCAACCACAGTGTGACCACCTTTGTCTGGCCTGACAAGCAGGAAGTGGAGAAAAGATCAAAAGCAAGTGGAAATCAAAAGGATTAAGATACTGAAATTCTTCTGTTTTGCCACAGGCTGTCACCCTAACTCCATGTATTGCTCAGCCAGACAGGAATACTTCGTGCAAAGCAAAGAGAAATAGCTCTAGAAGTCTGGAAGCTTGCTCCTCTTGAAATTTAATTGGCCTGCAGGTCACCCACAACCTCAACTCCCCTGCTTGCAATTTAGAGAGTAATATTAAATAGTAACCATAATAAGTACTAATACATTAATCTTTGTAAGTGATTCCAAATTATGTGGGGTGTGGCTCAGCAAGAGGGGTCTGTCTCAAATGTGGAGTACCTGATGACATTTTTACTATTGCAGGATTTGCATGTGGACGAAGATGTTGTTTGCACTTTGACACAGGCTCCTTATGTGGAACTGTCAATGTCACCAGAGGCTCAATTTGGGCCAGCCTGGCCACATCTTCTTTACATCAAAGGATGAATTTTCCTTAACATCACTGGGCTAATTTTTGCTCACATTTGGAAGGGACAGGAGATGGACAGTGTTCCAGTGTACTTGTGTGAGAAGTAAAGTCCCACAGCTGGTCTGCTGAAATTGTGAAGGCTCTTTCACTGACTTCAGCAAGCTGTACAGCAGGACTTTGGCAAAGCCAGGGCTCTACTGGGTTTTTTTATAGTTGGCAACCCCAAACCATTCCTTGTTCCTCTCTTTTGGGCTATCCTAACATCACTTTCTTTTTTTCGTTGGGTTTTTTTTTTTTTTTTTTAGGACCAGAGGATAGTAGTCTAAAGCTGTGCCTGGGCAGATTTAGGTTGAACATTTGGAAGAATTTCTTCACAGAAGGGGTGATTAGATATTGGAATGGGCTGCCCAGGGAGGTGGTGGAGTCACTGTCCGTGGAGGTGTTTAAGGAAGGACTGGATGTGGCACTTGGTGCCATAGTTTACTTGACATGGTGGTCAGTCATGGGTTGGACTTGATGATCTCAGAAGTCTTTTCCAGCCTAAATGATCCTGTAATTCTGTGATTATCTAAAGTGTGACAATGCAGTGTCTGCTCTTCTGAGGAAAGAGCAGAAACCTGAGAAGGACTCACCAGGATATTTTATTGTTGAAGATCCATTTTGTTAAAATACTGCTCATCAAATACAATGGTTTTCCTCAATGATAGTAATTTGATTTGTGCCTGGTTTACTACAAACTAGAATCACCCTAGCTTATCCAAATATGCTTATTTGACTTAATGGTCAAATCTCTGCTCTTACTGTGATTTATGCAAAGAAAGATTTGATGATCCCATTATGCCCTTAATTTCTTTTTTGCCACAGAGGAACTGCAGTGTCAGGTCTGGAGCTGCTCAAACCATTCAGCTATGGTTTTCATACACAAACTGCTCAGGTTTGATTTGTTTTACTAACTGTCCCTTTACCCTGAACTGCCCAGTTCTGTCAAGTGGAAGTTGAGGGGTAGGAAGGTGGGATTAATATTTGATGGGTTTCTCTAAATCTGATATTTAAAGAGGAGTTCCATTAGTGCAGGAGGAAACAGTACATTTCATAGTGATCAGCTAATCAGGCTTTTCTAAAGTAGCTCTGAAGGTACAGAGGGAAAAAAAAAAAAGAAATTTGACTTTATGGCAAATTACTACATGCATATTTCTTTATGGTATTGTATTACACCACACGCAGGGAAACCTCCTGTCTAATTTTTGCACACTGCAACTGCATCTTCAGTGGAAGGCTATTGATGTCTGAATTTGCAGGTGATGTAATGGCTTGGGGAATTAAGTCTTATTTTTTCCTTCCTCTTTACCTCCCTCTGCCTTCTATTTGCTTCATTTTGTTTTCTGCTGTGAGCCTTTAGTCAAATATCCCACATACACACTCATCACTGGGACAGCTTTAAGCACAATACATGGGCATGTCTGGGCACTGCATTAATACATCTTCTTGTCTCTCTGTAGATTATCCTCTGTTAATGTAATTTATAACTCCAGCCCTTTGTGTACATGTTTCCATTCTGAAAAATGTAATATCACTGCTAATTAAACAGTGGTTTAAGAAGTCAGCTGATAGCTCCTCGCAGCATCTAGGAATTAACCTCACCTGGGAGCAAGCTGCTGGTAGAGGCTCAAGTGAAGCTTAGATAAAGGCGGGGAAAAGAAAAGACATCAAAGAACTAGTCACCACCAAAACCTCATCCTCCACAAATTCTAGGTGTGGATGTGTTTTTCAGCCATAGGGATCCTCCCTCCACTGCATTTCCAAATAACTATAATCACCAGAATTCTCTCTTTCACCTCCCCTTGGCCTGATTATCTCATCTTTCTCGCTTGTTATGAGCAATACATTCACATCCTCTGCTCTTTATTACCTTGATCCCAAAAAAGCCTGATTTGGTTCAGATGGTGCTAATTTAGCAATGCAGGGCTTAGGGGCAGCAGTGTCCTGGTGGGCTGCTTTCACCTGTGAACAAGGTTTGGTTCCTAATCTGAGAAGTCTCCTTGGGATTTGTTTCATATGTCCTTTCCTCTCTCAGAGACCGTAGGTCCGTAGTGGTGTATGAAGAGGACACAGCTGTCTTGGTAGATGACCAGTGCTTGAACTCCCTGCCAGCTCAGGGACTCTAATGTTCAGCAGCCCCCAAGTATTTTTTTTTTCCACAATTAAATATGCTTCTTACCAGAAGGCATGGGAAAAACAAAGAAATCACAACCCAAAGTAGACTCATCCTGAGTAGCCTCGTGTCAAAATCCAGATACTAAAATCACTAATCACTTTGGCTATAACTTTTAGGATGTTGACAGAGCATATATTCTCTGATAAAGGGTACAGTATGGATGTGCAGCTGAGATAAGGAGGTGATTTAATTCTGAAATGGATGAGCAGGGTAAATTTCAGGGGCTACACAGGGAATCCATCCAACTCTGTGGGTGGAACAGAATCACAGTATCATTCCTGATTATTATTAATGCACTTTGATTCTTTGTGCTCTGTCCTCTTTTTTTTCTCTCTCTCTTTT
>VXBX01000364.1:1250365-1269365 GCA_013400415.1 Scytalopus superciliaris
TTTCTTTGTTCTTTTTTTTTTTTCTTTTTTTTTTTTTTTTTTTTTTTTGGTGTGTGTGTTCACAATTCTTAGTAATATGTTTGAAAACTGATTAAACTTACAAATCAAGGCTTGGGGTTAAAGGCAACCCTGTCTAACTATCTTATTATTTATAAAAAGATTATCATTAAACATCTTGCAGAGAAATTCTGAACCAGTGCAGAATCTGACAAAAAAAAAAAAAAAAGAAAAAAAAACGCAGCAAAAAAATGGCTAATGTGTCTACTTTTTAATTAAATGTAAATATAATTTGTAAGGCTTATGGGTTTTAAACAGAGAAAATTTACTCTGCATAATTTCCTTTCTGGTTAACCTCACAGACAGAAGTGTAAGTAGGGTTACTCAGAATTTTGTAGCTATTAAGCCAGTTACCGCCTCCGGATCCATTGTCACAGATCACTTCTACACATCCAAGGTTTCACCTGAAGAGAAAGTTCCTGGTTTGCATTGGCAACATAGCAATTTTAGGCATCAAAACAGGCTTTGTTAAACAGCCTAGTTTACAGCTTGTTTGGGATGTCAGCAGATTTTCCATCTTTGTTACTGCAGACAGATAACAAGGCTCTGATCCCTGCATACCTCATCAGAATGGCCCAAACATGCAAAAGTGAATACTTGGTTATTTTAATGTGACAAGTAAATACAGCCCAGTTACAAATACAAAGGCAGGATAAAAATGCCTGACAATACACCAATGCTTAAATTACTGCCAGCTTAGTATTAAAAGTTCTGTCGTAGTTTCTGATTCAAAGAGTCCCATAAAAACCAGAGGTAATTTAAAACTTAGCCATCCATGGGAATATTTCTTATTTGCACAATACAGGCTCTCTTGTACAGGTCTGTTTATATGTTTCAGCTATGGAGAAATATTCATTTTCAGTTCAAGAAAGTACCCATATTCAGGCTAGAAAAGTAATTAAACACATGCTTAACTACGCACTTTAACTAGGCGTGTGACCATTATTTGTCATCATTTCACCTGTTACAGCTTTTTGAGCCAGTTGCTTCATTATTTACATTTCTTTTTTTTTTTTCTTTAAGGCAACTAATTCCTAACAAGATTGTGATCCAGCCAATGTGAAGAGTCCACTAAGTATCACTGCCTAGAGAGACTTGAAAGTCCTAACCTTCCAATGGAAATCCATGTAAATCTTCCCTAATTTCATCAGTAGAATAACCCACCAGTCCATAACAGGTAAGAGGCATGAAGGAAGGTATGTTACCTGCTGGCACATGGTCTCCAACTCTACAGAGAAACTATAGGACATCAAATGTAAATAACTGCCAAACTCACAGATTTGTAGGCTTGTTGTTCAGTGACCACCACCACCTCTTGAGCATGGGCAGGTTTCTCAGTTCCAGTGATGGAAGATATTCTTTGATCAGCATTGCCAGAAATAAAAGATGCTTTCATCAAATGGGCAGAGCAAAATAGCAGTTCTCAACCCATATTCAGTCATACAATTAACGGCAAAAGGGAACTTTGGCAATCTCCAGTCTCAAAGTAGGGTCAAAACTGAATTCAGACCAGGTTGCTCAGGGCTTTGTTCATCTGAGTCTTGAGAACCTTCAAAAATGGAAATTTCACACCTTTTCTGAGCCCTGCTCCACTGCCCAATTAGTCCAGCTCTTTGTCCACCATTCACCTCTAAGAGCAGCCCAGTTTCCAGGCGGTTTTGTCCCAGCTTTAAGTTGCCTGTTGTTCTTCAGCTGCCTGCTGTTACCATCTACGTCCCCAGCTTTTCCCCAAACCCTGCTGCTGTTGCTGCTTTCACACAGCTCCTAGCTCACCCTCCAGAGCCCTGCAGAAGCCAAATAGTTCCTAAGTAGGAACTGCTGGCCTTTCCCACACCAGAGACCTTTCCTGGCACGCCGTCATACGGCAAACACATGCTATGTCTACACTGCCAGGAAGCTGCGCTCCAGAGCGCTGCTCCCAGCTTGATCCCATTGGTGCGGAAGTGACTGGAGTATGTCTCAGGTCCCCACAGCCCACTGCTGTGTGTCCTCACCCACAGGAGGGTGGGAAGGGGCAGAAGGTTTAGGCATGTGCTGGTCCTGGCACAGAGCAGAGTGTGATGGAGGTTCATACCCAGACCAAAGAGAGGGAAACTTTCCTACATGGCAAATTTTACTGGAGCCTCTGTGCCCAGAAATGGGACAGAGCTGGCACCAGATTAGTCAGAGAAGGAGGAAGGGAGGTCTGGCAGAGATGGATGCTTGTGGCTTTCTTTTTTCTCACCGAACATCTTGTGCTGCTCCTCCTCTTAACCTAATGATCTAGGACTCCCTTTGGTGCCTTTCCCTGAAACCAGTGTCTTTTGGAATGGGGGTTTTCTTCTCAGCCTGCACTCAGTTATAAGCCAGGTCCTCCAGGATTGGTGCACCTTGCCCAGCTGGAACTTAACTCATGGGGGAAACCAGCTCAGACTGGCTGAGCTCTACAAGGCCTGTGCTCCAGCCCTCCTCATGGCAAGAAGGACTCCATGGTGGGTGCTCTTTCTCTAGACCTCCTTCCACCAGGGAAAGGAGGGAAAATCTCCATCCCAGGTTGCAGCAAAGTATTGAAAAAGTCCTTTCCTATATCCTCCCCTCTGAAGGAGGCAAGCAGGAAACTGCTGTGGAGAGTCACTGACAGTCTCTGTCCGGCTCACAGGGGCTCTGCTGCAAAAGGAAGCGTCTTTTTTCCCAAGAATCAGGGGGCCAGGGCACAGAAAGGCATGTTCCCAGCTGCTCCTTTGGAGAGACCAGCAGGGCTGTTAGGAGAAGGAGGAGGAGGGTGTGGGAGAGACGGAGGCAAGCCTGTGATCTGGGTGTGAAAGAATCCACAGTTGAGCAGGATCAATAAAACAGTGCCAAGGCTTGTGACGAAGGGAGCAGAGAATAGGATGGTGGAGAGTAAAAGAGAAGGAGCCCCCCTACAGCTCCTGAGAAGAGAAGGGTAGGTAAAAAAGGAGCTCCGATACCACCAGGCCCACAGGAGACTCAATGGGTTGTCTCATTATTATGGTGAACAGAGAGAGCTCATGAGCTGGGAAAGATAGGAAGCTTTTATTTATTTTTTTTTAAAGAGCACAGCCTCTAGGAGGGTTTTTGCAGCTCAAACGCTTTTATTTTGTGCCAATTACTTATACAGGGTCTGCATTATTCCCGTAATCAGTCTAAATGAAAGTCAAACATGAAAGATTCCTAACAATGAGCTAATTGGAATGCCATTACCATTTAGATTTAATAAGGTATTTGTAATAATAAACTTGCCTCAGTCTATAGAGTTGTCTTATTCCTGCTCAGATCTTGCAAGAGTGTAAGGGTTGACATTTGTCATTCGTTCTGCAAGACATTGGATATAACCTTCAAAATGTTTTAGTCTTGCAGTGCTTAGTAAATGTCAGGGACGGAAACAAAATCTATAGCCTGCTCTTGTTCTGGCTGTGTCAAGCTCAGAGTTAACAAGAATTGTGTTAAAGCTCAACAGCAGATTATATCCCACATATCTTTCTTTATTAGCTGTCCAAACATCTTACAGTTTAGAATGAGTTACTCAATGTCCTCTTATGCAGCTTCATTCATTTTTTGCATTGAGGTCTTGCTGAGGAACTTCAATCTGGTTCCAGCACTGCCAGGTACTACAGGGTCTTTGCCTTGCAGAGCGTAAGATGTAAGTAATTAAGTCAATGCAAACTCTATCTTGAAGCCAAGATGTCCCATCTGCGGAGGTAAAAGCTAATTACAGCTCCATGCACAGTTACTTTTGAGAACAGTTCACAAAAAAAAACCCCAAAAAACAAAAACAAAAACACCCCACCACCAAAAAACCCCAATAAGCAACCCAAAATTCTTGCTTTGCATTTATGGGCAAGCAAGAAGCTTTTCACAGAAAGCATATGTGGACTCAAAGACTTGGTCTCACTGTGCAGCCAGGGAAGTTTTATTCAACTGTAGTTCATACCACAATAGCGAGGCGTAATCTTGGTAGGTATTTCTTCCATTATAAAGGAAAAGAGCTTGGAATGAGCACTTTGTGCAGTCTGAGGGAATTCCTTCAGGAGTTGACTGAAAAGGCAGAAGTCCAGCAGGTGTGTGCATGTACATGTAAGAAGCATAAAGATAAAAAGGCAAAAAGCCAATATAGACTCCAGGCAGCACAGACAATACAGAAAACGTCATGCTGGAGGCATTCTTTAAGATCATGGTATTGCTTCTTCCTCCCTCTTCTCACTCCAGAAAGATGCTACAGATATTTTTTCTTCCCCTAAAGAGATCTAACAAGCAAACAAAGGGACAACAGAATGCTTAATTTCTGTTTTGACAGGAAATAAAACCCACCAAATTTCCTGATGGTGTATCTCGGCATGAAGAAGCATTACCTAGCCAATAAACTGTGCTGCCACCAGCCGCAGATGAATTATGTTCTGCTGACACTCTGTGGTCCCAGCAGCTAGTCCTGAATGATCTGACTCAACAGAAAACTTCGTACAATAGCTCAAATAAACGTCAAATCACTGGAAACTGGCAAAGATCATGGAAATTTGGAATGTTCCTTTTTGAGGACAGTCTTTTAATATAATCTGACACTGGGATTCAGCTGAACATTCGTAACGTCCAGGAAATTCTAGGCACAGTTGGTAAAATGACCAATGCTCTTATAAACCTACTTTGCTTTGGGTTTTTTTTCCTCAAAAAACTGTATGTACTTCATGCCAAAAGGTTTTTTTCAGAAACACAAGCCAACAGTCAATGGCCTTAAGTTAACCATCTGCCTGAGCACTGTGCTGGATTGTTGGAGAAGGGCAAGGATCATGAAAATCAATAGCTTCCCTGTATGTTTCCATGGAAGACAGTTTGTCTAAGAGTTAAAATGTGAGCCTAAAATTGAGACATTCTTGCTCTTGATGGTCTGGTTAAATTACCTAGTCTTTTTTTGATTCACTTCATCCATTAGAAAAAAAATGATGCTTATTACTTAGATCACAGCAATGTTGTGAAGCTTAATTTTTTGAGAGGTGTTCTGGGATCCTTGTATGAAAAGTGCTATAAATATACACATTCTTAGTAGTATTTAATTTACTTCCTTTACAATTCCTTTGAGCCAGCACATGTTGCCAAAAATGCAATATTCTTTAAGATGTCTTTTCTTCTTCTATCTGTCTGGAGTCCAGGACATATCCCAGCCATATAAAGCATCCGATATTGATGTATCCACATGCAGTGTGTATATATATAGCTAATACAATCAGACACTTTTTTTTTTTCCTCCCCACAGGAACCCAGGCTTGCTCAATGTACAAGACGGACGTGCTTAGCAAATGAGGCAGCTGTTCAGTTTTTATTTTTATGCTCATTGTTTGCTGTGCAGCCACATGTCTCATAGAGCGCATACCATCCAACCTTTGGAGTGAATCAGACAAGGCTCCACCGTAACTCACTCACTTGGAGTACCCAACTCCTCCTTGCTCCCTGTTTGACATACATATGTGATCATGTAATCGGGGACTGGATCATAAGAAGGCTTTAACTTTGTAATTTCCAAACTTCATTTTTAAGCCTCAGATTTTCTTTCCACAGAGCTTTTTACTGAGTATCCCTAGGGGTGTAAAGCTTTTCAGCATCAAAATAATTCCCTGAAAGTTGCATCACATTGTGCAATGCAATCACTGCCTTGCAGACACAAGGACATCTGTACCTGAGCAACAGCCAGCCCCTTTTCTTGCATTTCTGAAAGAACCAGCATACCTGCAGGGCTGCTCCTGTTTTTCTCTTCTGCCTTGTGTTAAGGAGCCTGTGCCAGATATACTTTCATTAACTTATTGAAGTTTGCAGCAGATCTGCCTGTGCAATAAGAGATCAACTTTTCACTGTTTTTCAGTGTTTCCTGTTACTACAAGATTATCACTTGTGCTTTCCCCTCTTTGGGGAAGTTGGGGTGAGATGTTTAAAGCAGCACCATTTTTTATAGTCCCCAGTTTTTGAAGTAATGGATTGTCACACATTTTACAAAAGAATTTTGTTCCTTGCTTCTGCCACTGGAGCTAGTATAGACATCCTTTAAGCTCTTTTAGTTCATAACTCAGTAGTTGAATGTGTGCTGTAGTCTCTAAGTAGAATAAAGCAAATAGCTTTTACTGGTTAACAAAGCAATTTGGGACTAGACTAGAAGAACAGAGAAATCTAAGTTTAGGAGAAAACTGGAGAAGAACAGAGAAATCATAGCACTGCACGCAGAGCTCCCTTCTTTTGCATCTTTAAAGCCAAACATACAAGGAGGCAGAAAGAAAGCAGCAATTTATGTACAAGCAGAATAAAAGGCCAAGTTTTATACACAAAGTTTTATACACAGTTATCTTTAGACTTATGATTAGCCTCAGTTTAACTGTTGAAAAGAGCAAACTCCAGGAGTGAACAAAACATGCTGCAGAGGGCTATGGGCCCAGTGATTACTGCAGGCAGGGCTCGGCAGACAGGATAGACTGTTGTCCCCTACTTGGTGTAATATGTTATAATGAATATTTACCCAAGTATTGATGGTAGTTTTACATCTCAGAGGCCCCAAGTTTAAATCAAAGTCTAAAGGGAGGCTACAAGAGAGCTGGAGAGGGACTATTTACAAGGATGTGTAGTGACAGGATAAGGGGGGAATGGCTTCAAACTGAAAGCAGATAAGTTTAGATTAGGTATTAGGAAGAAATTCTTTACTGTCCGGGTGGTCAGGCACCTTCACAGATTGCCCAGGTAAGTTGTATATGCCTCGTCCCTGGAAGTGTTCAAGGCCAAGTTGAATGGGGCTTTGAGCAATCAGGTCTAGTGGAAGGTGTCCCTGACCATGGCAGGGGGATTGGTCCCTTCCAACCCAAAGCATTCGGTGCAGATGAGAGGAGGGTACTGTAGAAGAGAGGGGCAAATGGAGTAAGTCCCTCACAAGTCAGGGCAAGAAAACACCAGAGAAATACAACTACATGAGCTGACTGAGCTGATGATTTGGAAACCCCTGGAGTTAGGCAGTGTTTGTCACAGTGCCCCACCTTCTCCAAAGCACAGTGCTATCACAAACTGGAGCACCAGGAAATGCACAGGACCAGACAGTGGTTTTGCAAACATTACCACTGCAGGTTCCTTCTCTAAACTGTGACTGTCACTTCGTGTTTCTCCTGTCATTGTCCCACTGCCATTCCCAAAGGTATCATCTGCCTTTTCCCCATTCCCTCCAGGTCTGCACATTTCCACTCACACCCCTTGTGCTGACTCACCACGTTATGCACGTTGCATTATGCAAAGGCAGTGCTCAGATCTGCAGGATCTGGGTCCTTCACCACAGTCCCCACATCATTAGGGTGCCCCTAATCATCTGTCCTTACCATAAGAAGCACAATGGGCCCCACTCTTCTGACTGGGGCCTCTAGGATCTCGTCTAATATAAATAGTAATGACTATAATTATTAATCATTACTGTGATTATATGATTATAATTAATAATCATAATAATGAATCATTATAATTACTCTACTAAATGACAAGCCTTGCTTCCTCCAGCGAGCTTTGGAAGCACAAAGAATGAGCTGTTGTGTATATTTAAGGAATCTCAAACACTTCTGTACTAATAAGTCCAAGTGTCTCTGTTTGTTTTAAAGACTGCCACATTATATTTAATTTGGAAATCTGCAGCTGCCTTGAATTGTGACCAGTGGAGCACTGCTGCCATATGCAAGGTCCTTTGCTTAAAATCCAGCAGAATCATGAACAGACATTGGGAAGAGGAAGGAATGTGCATATGGATGTTATGTGAAGGATGGATAGCCAGTTACACCTAATATTCCATTTTTCCATGTTAGATGTTCAACTGAAAGTAATCCAGTTAATTGAAGAGCATTTTCTGAAAGCCCAAATAAAACAGCAAATGTAGAGGCAGCAGAAACTCAAAAGACAGGTGGTTTGACTTGACATGCCAAGCCCCTTGAGTCTTGGGGTTTGTGAGCACAACTCTGGTGTTTGCTCAGGACAAGGGACAGGAAAGTAAGAAAAACATTAATGCAATTTTTAAACTGCACTCAATGTACAGGGATTTTCCCCCTTGATGATGTGCATGCACCCAGCCCAGGTGGATAAGTCATGCTAACTGTGGGGCTCAGTGTTTTACATGAAATACCTGAAATCTGGTCAGTAACACGTGGCTGCTTCATGCCTTGTGGAACAGGGTGTGGAACAAGTGCCCTTGGGGAACCTGCTGGAGTCACTGTATATTTTGCATGGTTACCTTTGGTTACTGGGCTGGTGTGAGTCACCAAACTCCTTCCCAAGCATAAAGAAACTGATCTTGCAGAATGTAAAAACCACCCAGGAGATGTCATTGTTTAGGATTAACATCTCACTCTGGCATGTTCAGAAGGGGGACCAGATGGGCATAGTGACAAAGTAGAGGGATCCTGTCATGTTTTGAAGATTAAATGTTTGCTGATGTGATTTGATGTGACTTAAAATTTAGGCATGTGAGTTTGAGGTTGTGTATTTCTGAGCTATTGTAGCAATTACTGTAACGAGAAGGGTGCAGTTAGCAAAAGAGCTGCTGTTGCCATTTCCATATGACTTAGTACAATGATAATAGATGAAAACTTTTGCATTGCCTCTTCATGTTTCTGATATGTTTTGGAAGGAAAAGAGTAGGAAAAGGGCGTCTCTCTGTTTCTGTATCAGGATTGGCCCAGCACACAGCTCTCCAAATTTACTCTACTACAAAGTGAGAACATACATGCAGCAGCTCCTCTGTAAGAAAAGTAAAGAAAGAAAACAAAGCTGACAGGTAAGGGAGGTCATTCGGGCTACTCATAAGTAATGAAGTCTACTTTAGGTGTGCACTGTTCTAAGATCTATAGATGCAGGATATCACTGGGATGCTGAGCAGTCTGGTGCTGTCTGTAATCTCCTTGCAGTGACAGAGGACACTTGAGAGGCAGAAGCAAGTGCATCCTCAGCCACTTCGTGTAGTGATACCAGCCATTACCACGTGAAGCAAGGCCATTCCTGCTGTTGTTTGTGCATCTTCTTTTGAGCTTAGAAAAATTAACTAAAAAGAAAAGTAACTAATATGGCTAGATTATAGCAACAGCTCTCAGGTCTGAACTTGAAGCAGAATTTAGCCATTAGTTACCATATTCCTATTTGAAATGGCTGATAGGCACTAGATATTCTAAGTAAGGAATGAAAAGATGAAGGCATAAATCTGAAGGTCTTTTAGTGTCTAATTCTATCAGCTGCTGGCTAGAGTCAGGCTCATGAGTCTTCACTGAGAAAGCAGTATTCCCCCAGGGAACAGTCCTGAGAAATCCCAAATGAACAGCCAATAGTGGGACTGACACCCAATGCCTTCAGGCAGGATGGGGTTTTTTCCCCACACTCTGAGGTGGTGGGAGCACAGAGGAGATGAGGCCTCAGGCAGTCAGACCTTCTTCAAACAAATATGTAGATGTATAAATGATTTAATTACCAGACTGTTTAGGAGAATTTCTAATCTCTCTTCAACCACTCCTACTGACATCTATGATGTGTGATACCATTTAGATTGAAAAGAGAATCCATTTAAATCCTAAATACTACAATTACTTTTTTAGATGCCTGGGAGCAGCTCAGAGTTCAAGCACATGATGCTCTTAAAACCCCACTAAATTAGAGGCCATGGGGCGGGGGGAAGAGAAGGAATGTTAAAGTACATTATGTTTTGAAGTATGTGGTTTTCAAACTGACATGAACTAGTTTTTAGCTAGAATTGTAACCTAATATGGGTCAAGGTTTCCAGACTGAGGTGCGTATTGTGCCAGATACATGCAAGCAAAAAGAAAAACCCAAAACTGGGACAGTCCAGCTCCTACCCTCACTGTGAGACAACCTCCTGTGAACATCTGGCAGTTCCTTGCAGGAACCAGGAGGTCTCAAATGCTGCTCCCAGCCTCCCTTCAAAAATTAGGCTTGCCAAGCACTGTGTGGGCTGCTAGTCAGCACGAGGTGACTTTGCCTGCAATTACAGCTTGAATAGATTGCGGGGCGGGGGGGCAGGGGAGAAAATTTTCAGACTGATTCTTACACATCACTTGAAGCTGTCAGTTAGGTTTTGTGATTCACAAATTTGCTCTCTTGTTATAAATAAACATTTCTTTTCATGACAGTGTCATAGGGACTGGGCTTGAGAGCCTTGCTGTATTTTTTTTCCTTAGTCTTGGCATATCAGTACAGTTGAAAGACACACACTCTTGCCTCCTTATACTTTTTGCCAAGCCGCAACCACAAACCATCCTTACAACCCCAAAGCGCTTTTGGCAGTTGTGACACAAAACGTATGGCTCATGTGGTAAAATGTGCTGGCAAGTTCCCTGTAGGCCCCATCCAGCCATCACTTATGTGAAGAATTTGATGCCAGATAGCAGCTGTTACGTTGAGGCTGCTCAATATCACACTAATCAGTCCTGTCTCATCCTTTCTTTTCCTTTCCCTGTCTCCACCTGCTGTTTTCTTTTCCTTTTCATCTTTTCTCCTTCTCTTTTTTGCATCTTAGATTAAGACTGGAAGTGCTCTGGGGCAGGGACCATCGTTTTGTTCTGCGTTTCTGTCTCTTGCTGTAAAGTCTGCTTGTCTGGCAAACAGTAATGCCAAATAATACAGCTGGCGCCCAATGATCTCTGGCAGGTTACATGGTGAGTGACCTGAAAACTGACTGCCGTGGGTAAAAAACACAGCTCCAGGGAGGATTTTAATGAACTTTTTGAAGGTAACATAGTGCTGCTTTACCTAACTCCAAGTATTTGTATAGCAGAGGCCTGACCAGTTGTTTATCCTGTTCTGACTGCCTGCGTGTGTTGTATGTTTTTGTTTGGTAGTTGCTAATGTTTCTGGTCTAAATTGCAGGACATGTTTATGGCCCAGGCAAGTTGCCCAAAGTACAGTCTTAAGGGAATAGTTTGCTCAGAAACAATGAGACTCTGCATCTTCTCCAGAACATGTCTGACAGCAAGAGTCACACTTGGAACTGAAGATGGAGCTCATCATTGGTTAAGGTGCAGTCTCCAGTCTCATAGGGCTGCAGAGAAAGGCTGGGTTCAAGTGATATGTCTCTGCAAGCACTTTACCTTTCCCATTTATATCAGTGAGCTTTCCTGGCTACTGGCATGTTTTGATTAAGCTGAAGCAGTAAACTGTGACTGGAGCTATAGCTCCTCACACCTTGTTGAGACTCTCCAGTCTAAGGATAACAGACGAGGAATCAATGTCTCTTGAAAAAGTCAGAAAAATCAAGAAAAATACCAATCTACATACATTATTTTCCCCCGAGGCATCAGTTTTCTTCTTTGTTTTGACCACAACTACATGTTGCATTGGGTCATTATCAAAAAGGGAATTTGGTAGTAACCTCCCCACTTGGAGCTCACATGACCATTTTTGGTGACTTGATAACTATTATCAAAGGGCATAACTAAGTATGAAAGGAGTTTTCTGCAAGAAGTATTAATGAAGCGTTTTTCATAGTGATAGTGACACAATAGCTCAGAGAATGTGTTGCAATGTAATTCTTGATTGGATACATGAGACACCCTCTAATTCTTGATTTGATACATGAGGCACCCTCATGCCTCCACTGTGGCTGCACATCCTGTTTCTATGGCTTCTCCTGTGATTTGCTTTTTGACCTTCTTGATGGTCCTGCCTCTATACCAAATAATGCATAGTGTTGCATGACAATGCACATGCTTAAGACCCTATTAAAAAAGCAAGATGAGAGGTACTATTTGAAAACTGAATGTGATCACTACATCATTATTCAATAAGATTTCATCTTGCACTCTGAGTACCATTTTACCACTCTCTCTAGCCAAAGTAGAAAACAGTTCATAATCAATACATTGGAGTTAGGAGGGTCATTTTGTCCTGTTTCTTAACTATTGTTTACTGTAGTCTTGATAGTTTCTTTTCTAGCTTTACTCAAGGCACAGACACTTGCTTTGCCCTCTTACTGAGACCACTGTGCCATGGACTGTTATCTATGCACTTAAAAAGAGCCTGCCAAAATTGATCCCTAGTCCTTAACAGGGTACACTAGATGTTTTTGCAAGGCAAGTGAGTAACCCATAACCAAACCCTCCTCAGGGGAGGCTTTTAGATGACAAAGTGTCAGAGTTCCATTGAACTGTATAAGACTGCAGTGACCAGTGCAGTGATGAGATTCATGAGAGCTGGGGTTCCTTTGGTGTCCTGGATGCTCATATGCATCTCTAACACAGAGTGGATATACAGATGCCCATGAATTCCCCTCTCCCTCCCTCCCTGTCCATTTTTTTATGTCCAAAAGAAGAAAGAATCAGCTCTGGACAAGACAAGCACTGTATTTTCCAAAAGTGTCCTGGCCAGCCTGCCCCGCAGAGACTCTTTCCATCTTCTGCTCCAAGCAAGGTAAGCCACAAGTGGGCACTGTCCAGCTGCGGCGTCCGGCAGAGCCGGGACAGGCACAGCAGGCCGGGGAACTCACGGCTAAGGGATTTGCTCCCAGAGTCAGGCAGAGCTCCACACGAAGTAAACCAAGGCTTTGGGGGAGGTTCGAGGGTGGTCAGCTCTGCTTGCGCCTTATGAAGCATATTTTTATATGAAATGTTTCGCCCATGATAGCAGCGACAATGAAAAGGTATTTAAACATAAATGATGCTCATTTCTTTGTCAGAGTCAATTTGAAAAACAGTTGTTTCTGGATGTGCTTCGCTCAGGCACACACCCTGCGTGTTACGTTGGACGGCTCTGCCTTTATCCTGACTTCCTTCCAAGAGCTCATTCCTCTGCAATTCCAAGTGTACCACTTGAAGCTAAGGCTTCTCTTGGTGTCTGTCCGTACCGGCTATAGGATTCAACATCCATAGGAAGTCTCCCATTTACCAAAGCTGTAATATTTTAGCTAGTACTAATATTTCTAGCAATTAAAGCTGCCACATAGTTTAGTCAAAGACATGATTGTGCTGTTTGCTGCTGTCTCCCATTAGGAATTTAGTTGCCTAAAACTTTCCGTGCTGTCCAGCAGAGTGGAACGGGCTGTTGACGGCTACGTCCTATTTTTTTCAACTGCGCTGGGACACAAATGGGTTTGGTAGAATATTTTCACACTGAATTGCAAATGATCCCATGCAGCTATTCTTTTCTTCTTGGCAAATATTTTCCATCTCTGGTCTTCAAACAGTTAAATGAAAGACAGCCAGTAAAATGGAGATCTCTTTAATCCTGGGATAGGCAATTGCAAACAGAGTAGAGGACACCAACCTCTTTTTATTTACCATTTAGGATCGGGAGGTGAAAAGTCAATATTCCTCTGTGAGATGCGTCCAGCTAAACAGATGCTGAACCGCATGTGCTTGTTTTAGTCCACTCTGCAAGTTTTTGGAGAGCAGAAATATTTACACCTCGAAATAAGTCTCTCAACCCCCTCCAAACCACGAACTCGACTTCCAAACCAGGCGGCTCCAGCGCACTGTGCTTGTACTGCTGGTTTTAAAGTATGTTTACCTGTTCAGCCAGAGCTCCCCCCTCTGCAAGAGACCTGGTGTCCCCCCTCCCCTTGGCACTGCGGCTCTGCAGAGCGGAGCAGGGCCCGGGCCCGGGCAATGGGGATGCCGGAGGCAGCGCAAATCGTGCAAGTTTGCAAAATGGCCCCTTCTGATGTGGGGAGACTGAGGGGAGCGGGGGCAAAGCCTGCTCTTGGAGGTATTTGCAAATGGACAAGTGGCCGTGGTGTTTCTGTGCGAGGGACAGAGCTGGGGGTGCCGGGGAGCGGAGCGAGGAGGTGCTGCGGGAGCGAAGGGAGTGTTCTGCGGGGGATCCCCCTCCAGATGTGCAGTCAATCCTGCCTTGGTCACGCACCCCCGGCCCCGCAGCCGGGCTGGGCTCCAGATCGGCCGCCCACGACGCTCCGCAAGGGCTGGAGCGCCCACAGCCATCCTGCAACCAGGCTCCTGTCGCGGGGTGCCCGGAGGGGAGGGAAGTGCGGCTGACCTCGGGGACCTCGTGGGGCAGCTCGTAAGTCACAGCGGGCGTCGCGAATGTGTTTGATCACTGATTTCTTATTCATTGTCATTAGTTCCTGTTCTTTAGTTTCTTCGCTCTATGGTTTTGCCCGACTGTGCCAGAGCCTGTCGCGCACCCTCCCGTATCCCCCAGCTCAGGTTTGACACAGATCTCTCCCCGGTTCGGGGCCGAGGTCACCGCTAACACCCGCTCCGCTCCCCGCCCGCGGGCCGTGAGAAGCCCCGGGCCTGATGCTGCCCGGAGGCCTCGGTGAAGGGTGCGGGGGACAATGGTGAACACTTCAAGCGCCGGCTGCTGAAGAAACATAGCCGGGCACCCGTACAATGGGCTATTTTCCATCAGTCGTGTAAAGAATGGTTAGCTGATGGCTTGAAAATTCAATTGAAACCTTCACGGACCTATGTATAAATATTATTTTTTAAAAGAACAATACGTAATTAAAAACTAATATTTAACAACTTAAACGCCTATCCTCTAGGAAATAACAGCCTTTCTTCGCAAAACCACTGAGATTGACTTCGCTTCCTCCTATAAAATGAGGCCAGATTTAATTCTCCAAAGATCAGTGAGATCAAGTATTTCAGCGCTCAATTTACAGCTCCGGGGTATGTGGGACCCTTTCCCAGCTATCTGGGTAAGGCTAGGAAATAACTCCGGGAAGGAGGAGGGGGAAAGGAAGGAGAATTAATTCCCGAACACCGCAGTAACACCTGTACTATTTCCTTAACTCAACGTCACGGCGGCGATAGCCGGGAGCGGGTTACTCTGCGGCAGTCAAACTGCGAGCAGGAAAACAGCTCAGCTCTTGCAAACAAACAAATAAACAAACACAACAGGTTGCTCGTTTGTAAGGAGGCGCCCTAAGGTGGGAAGAGCGCTTCATGGAGCAATTAGGTGCCATCGTGATACAAGCGGGGAACCAAGCGAGGTACCATCTGCCACCTCCATACGCATCCTAGCCTGTGGATGCGTGGGCTTGTTCGTTGGGCTGGAAGAAGCGAAATACAAATAAATCTTGCTACCTTCACTGAAACATTAAAAATATATGTATATATAAAACACATAACACCGACTGAGAGGGTCCCCGCTGCCCCCGGGGGATCGCGTACTGCTTCCCCTGAGCGGCTCGACTCCTCTCTGTAATGTCACACCGCGACCTTCCACAAACCCTCCGCAGGCTTATTCTTTTCCTCCCCCGATTCTTTCTTCTGAAACACAGCGAAAGGGGAGACAAGCCCACCCCTGCTAACTTCCCGGGAAGGTAGGAAGCAGAGACCAGGCGGCCCTTCTCCCTGCGGCCGGCCACCCTCACCACCGCCTTGCCCTTGCTCGCCACGGTGCCTCCGCTGCTCCCTCTGTGCTGTACCTATGCGGGAAGCTGCGGGGAGCTGCGGGCAGCGCTGGCCGGAGCTTGGCTACGCTGCACTGGGGCGCGGGGAAGCTGCAGAGCAGATTTTCAGCAGCCGAGCTCTGCTGCGCCACTGCCTGCGGAGCAGACCCCTCGCAGCCGCACGCACTTCTTCCCACGGGGAGAACCAGTCTCCTGCTCTGCCTTCACGATCCCTTGCCTTTGGCTTATGGGGAGCACTCCCTCTCCGGGATACCCATGGCTCTTGGACGGAGCCTGCCGGCCGCAGCGCACCCGCCCCTCGCCAGTGCGCGGACCCTGGTGCTGCTCCGGTTGCCTTCTCCGACTTGCGGTCAAAAAGACCCACTTTCTTTACCAAATAATCTTTCCCCTCCCCTCTCTTTCCCCCCCCTTTCCTTTCTTTTAATTTTATTATTTATTTATTTCCCATGTAACTGTCCCTAGAAAGTTAAAAACAATTGGAGGTAGGTGGTTCCTGGAGACAACTGCCGTGTGCGCGCTCGCTTGCCCATATGGAGAAAATTATCCCTCCAGTTCAGACTTTCGTTGGATCGCAGCATCAAACAGCTCAGACCTGGCAGGAGTTGGGAGAGGGTATCACTTTCGATTCCCGACTGCTACTCCTGCATGGCCGGAGAGAGGAGCGAGGGACCCGCTCCCTTGTCCACTGCAGCTTCCCAGGTGCCCTCCCTGCCTCCGGCTGCCCCGCACGGTGCCCGGCGGAGACACCGGCGAGGGGCGGCCGCCGTCCCGCCAGCTGCTCGCACTCCTCTCCCTGACATCGGCTGTTCCAGCCCGTCCCTGACACCGGACCGGTGTGTCCGGATGCTGACAGAGGGGTTGGGAAGGGTTTGACTGAGCGTCACGGTGAGTGTCCGCCCGCAGCGCGGTGCTCACCCGCGGAGCAGGGTGTGCGGAGGCGGGCGCCCAGCGGTGACTCCCCGGAGCGGCCTGACCTTTCCCGGTGTTCCCGCGGCGAAAAGAGCCGGACAACAGATGAGCGGTTTGCATTCTCCCAGTGGAATGGCCAGCGAAGCGACGCGGGGAAAGGCAGCACCTCTGCCCAGGTATTCTCTCATCTGTGCACTCCACTGAGGTGAAGTTTTCTAAAACTCCGAAACAGGCTTTTCCCTTATTTTTTTTCCGTTCCGGGAAAGAAAAAAAAGATAAAAAATTAGTCTCTAAAAGTGCCCTTAGTTCGGAATGAAGCTAGGGTAAAATTTGCTATAGGGAAGCTACGTAATGGAGCGGCAACCCTATGGAATCATACACACAGTTTAAGCAAAAGTCCCCACGTATATATTTGACATATATTATACATGTACAAAAAGCAACATCGGGCTTCGGGGGCCTGGAACACCCATGGAAACCGCTGATTTTACTTTAGGAGCTCTGTTTTATTACACTCTGTATAAATTCCACAGTGCATATATCTCTGTAAGCTTGAATATTTGGGAACACATCAACAAGGGGAAGAATTCAGTGAAGTTATGCGTTTCAAACCTGGATACTTGTATTCCTGTTCCAGGATGCCACTGCAAGGCAATTATGCACTTGAGGTCCTTGACGAAAATTAATGTTTTAGAAAGAAACACCTATTAATTAGTATCCTTAATGACACTTCAATGTGCTAAAATTTAGTCGCTAAATTTAAGAATCTTGGAGAGTTGTTTGGTCTGTTTCATTGCAGACTCCTTCTGCCTTATGCGAGTCACCAGAAGATGGAAATCTCGGGTGGATGGAGGGGCTGGGGGAGGGAAGGGAGGGAACTGCAGACGAATAACTCCAAGAAAAACCTCTACTCTTTTGCAAGCTCAAATTTCCCCAAACGATGGACGAGAGTGGGGGGAAAAAAAAAAAAAAGAAGGAGACCTGACCGTGGAGTAGACGGAGCTGACTCCCAGCAAAGCTAACTTCCTTCCAGACTCTCCCCAAGCCAGGTGAGAGCAGCGGAAAATATCGACGACCGTCTCCCCGTTGCCCAGGAAAACGCTTCGTGAAATGCAAAGCAAAGTTAGGCGGGTCCGCGGGATCGGGCCCTCTAGGAGTAAATTAAAGTTGAATAATTCACAAAATTGAATGTCTGAACGAGAAACTAAAAGTATCCCAGTGGTATCAAAAAGTGCCAAACAGAACTAGTGATAAATAATAGTGTCATTTTGTATTTTCCCTTAGAAACAAAAGTTTCGCTTTTGAAGACAAATTTTAGTTTGCTTCTCCCCGCTTCTCCATCCCCCGTACGGACAGCGGTGTGCTTAGTCCAGAGGAAAGTTCAGGAAAGTTTGTAACCACAGCCCCCTCCTCGGGCGGGATCTCTCCAGCCGCCAAGTCCCTCAGCCTCCCCCGCCACTCCGGCCCTGGCCAGTGCTGGGGCTCCGGTGTGCGACCTGCTGGCACCCGGGCAGCGCGGCATCCCCGCACCTTCTTGCCGGCTGCGGAAGAAAAGCACGGCACTGATGTGGAACACTGGGGTCTGAGACGGGACAGGGAGCGAGAAGACCAGAGCCAGGGAAACAAGTCAACTCAGGGCAGCGAATACTGCGCCCTCCCGGGGTCCACCCGTGTCGCCCCCGCCCCATTCGGGGCAGTGAAAGTCCCGACAGTCGTGGACAGTGAGTTTCTGTTTTGGTACGCATTGTCTTCCACCAAGAAAAACAAGCACCAGGTGGAAGAGCATCTCCCACACGCTCTTCCCACACAGCCTTCACGACAGCAAAGCCTCGGGCACCTTTCCGCTCCCATTCGGGACAACGAGCGTTTTCCCGTGGGATGTCCGGAGCGCGGACACCTGCAGCCCCTGGCTGACTTTCAGCTCTGCCTCTGCTTGAGCTCTTTTTTTGTTTTCTTTTGAAGACTGACGGATTTTCGTCCAGAGAGAGCCCTGGTGTCAGGCACGGGCGCTCAGAAACCCGCAATTTCAGCGGCTATCCAGGTAGCCGCTGCCGGGCGAAGCCCGTGTGTCTGCGAGTTCGGTATCCGACGGCTGGGAACCGGCAGTAACTCACCGGCGTGCGGCACCGCACCGCCGACACCCTGAGCGTTTCCGAGGCCACGGGAGCCACCACGGCACCGTTCCTTCGGCACCGAGCAGGTCATCCGGCCAGGCGGGCGGGACATGCAGGCGCCTTTTCCGATGCCTCTCGCCCATATCGCACCACCCACGGCTGCGAGAAGCTGCCGTCGCAAGCCACGGTTTCGAAGGAGGTGTGAAAATAAGCGCCAGGGCTGGATCCAGCGTTTTGGACGCTGTTCCGGCCGCTGCCCCGGTGGGGCAGATTTCAGGCGTGCAACTGAGTCTGTCGGCGGGTAGTTCAAGCCCTGCGCTTAAACTTGAGCGCTCTGCTAGCGAGTATCGCTCTGAGGAAGATTTAGAGCGAGTGTGCGTGGACGTGTGTTTGCNTGGGACCGGGATGGGCCGGGAAAGGACCGGGATGGGCCGGGAAGGGAGCGGCAGGAGAGGCGATGCTCCCCGGGGCCTCTCGGTACCTCGCTGCTCGCCGCACGCAGCGCCGGCTGTTTCCTCCCGCTTCCCCCGCACATGTCCGCATTTCA
>VXBX01000381.1:9754-105264 GCA_013400415.1 Scytalopus superciliaris
TTTTTTTAATTTAATTTTGGGAAAGGTCTTTCATTTGAAGCACATCTCTACAGTTTGAAAAAGACTTTTGTGGCTTTGTCAAACATGCTACCAAAGCCAGAACAACATCCGCTCATCTGAGTGACTCACTGAAGGGAGTTTGTTTTGGCAAGATCAGTTCATGAAGGATCCATGCTGAGATTTTATACTCTACTGATTACAAAATGACAGGTAAACCATTTGCAACACTGCCTCCCTGGAGATCTAAATTAGGTGTATTCCCTGGGCCCTCATAGGTTAGATGTATGAGGATTGATCTTTACCTCATTACACCACTTTACTTTTGTAAGTGGCTGACAAATTAGTTGTTGTGATATGAGTTACAGTGGAAGGGAATAGAAGTCACGACAAGAAAAGCAATGAGGTACTGGAGAATGTCTAGACAACGGCAAAAGCAGGGGAAGGGTCTGGAGCACAAGTCTGATGAGGAGCAGCCTGGAGAGGAGGCTCAGGGGGGACCTTCTTCCTCTCTACAACATCCTGAAAGGTGTGTGGGGCCAGGTGAGGGTCAGTTTCTTCTTCCAGGTAACAAGGCATGGGACAAGAGGAAATGCCCTCAAGTTGTGCCAGGAAAGGTTTAGTACATTAGTGAAAATTTCTTAATGAAGAGGGTTGTCAAGCATCGGAACAGGCTGCCCAGTGAAGTGGTGCAATCACTATCCCTGGAAGTGTTTAAAAAATATGTAGCAGTGGTGCAAGCAGACCCATTATTCATAGTAAAGGGCTCTCTTAGGAATGACAGTCCTGGTTCTGTCTATTTCCTTAATGATAACAACACTGGATTAGCTATTGCAATACCATCATTCTTACTTGGACCTGTGCTAATTACTGAAGAGTACAGTAATTTTCCAGAACTCACACCTGTGTCTTGGTATTGCCTAATTTGCCAGTAGACACGTACCCAACTGAGAGGGCAAGATGCCATGGAAGGGAGAAGTGGTGGAGATGAATGAGAAAAAAACAACCCAAACAATAAGCCCTTCCAGTTGTGAAACTGGGCTTTTAACTTAATACTCACCTTTCACACTAGAAGGAATGCCACTGAAATGAATGAATCAGAAATGTGTGCTGAAATTATTTTGTGCCAAAGGCTCTGGGACTTGAAATCTTAATTATGGCAACAGCTTCCTTACTGAAAGAGGACTGGAATGTGAAACCATTGTAAGGTGAGACTAAAATAATATTTAGTCCCACTGTTGATGGCATAGAAGAACACCTGCTTCTCAAAGGTCACAGAGTGGGAATTGCATGTTATTTGTGCTAATCATTATTTCTCTCTGAAAAAGAGTCTGATGGAAGGTTGCTTGCCTGACTTCTGTTTTGCCTAGGAAATATTTAGTTTCCCTCATGACCTGTTTGTGCTTATGCTGCTAAACATTTAGATTCCTTTCAAGACCTAATGATAACAAAGTCACAAATTTGGTGGAAGTTTAGTGAACTATGTTTTGTGATCAAAAGAAGGAATGAAAATTACAATGAATTGCTCAGTGAAGACAAAGTAATTTAATGACTGATACAGCAGAGAGGATATTAAAATGTAATTTTAGAAGGGACCTCTACTTGTTATTAAAAACAAAATTTTCAAATGCAGGAAGTATCTGTTATTGTAAATTAAACCCTTTTCTCAGAGTCCTTTTCCATCAGAAGGTAGGTTCAGGTATGTGTATTTATGCTAAGTGCAATCTTTTACTATAAGCAGGATCATTTATCTAATTGAACTGCACTGGTTTTGGTTTTGGGTTTTTTTTGTTTTTGTTTTGTTTTGTGTTTTTTTCACAACTGTGCATTTTACAGGAGAACATATGTCAGCAAAAGACAGATTCTGAACCAGAATAGTTCTAGTGGAAACTGCTCTTCTCTCCTAATATCTTTTAAGAACTACATATTTCAAACAATGCTGTTTATCTTCTGGCCCTGTTAACAGTACATTAATTTAAAATGTCCATCAAGTTAAAACTAGTTGCATGACCAAGCAGTATCTGTCTATGCTGAGAACATACGAAACATATGGAGCCACAGAACTTTAAACAATGCTCATTAGATAATATTTTGCAAATAGAAAGATGAGAAAAGCTAAAATTTAAATATATCTGGCAACTAAATTTCAATTAAGACCTCTGTTGTGTTCTAGACCATTATACAATTAGAATATATATGTCCTCCAACAGATTTTTCTTGTGGGAGTCACTGGACTGAAGTTAGTGCTTCTGCATATGTGGGAGAGGCTAGATGGGATCAGTTTTTGTGAAAGAAATCACTAAGGGAATAGTTGTCCAGAAAGGGAAAAGCTGGGCCTGTTATTTTATTTCAGTTTTGCCTTGGCAGGAACCAGGACAATGAAGTTGATGAAGCCACAGCTACATTGAGGAGACTTTGCCAAGAGAGTTGGAAAAAACAACTTCAAACTTTCAAGACTTGGCTGAAAATGAATTGAAACACAAAATTAATGATGAGTGGGAAATGAAAACCTGCAGCATTTCCTTTCAGAATATTTTTTAATTAACATTTATTTTTTCTGTAATTTTTTCCTCTTTCTTGTGATTTACTCTACAGCAGCATCCAAAACCACACCCCCAAAATTCTTAGTTCCCTCAAGGAGATTTCTCACTGAACTGGAAAGGTGTTTTGAAGCTTTCTTCCTTTATGCTACAGGCCATGGTGAGCATTTGGTTAATTCCATAACAGAAGATTGAAATTAAACCTTGCACTGTGAGACCCAGCCCATATGTTTTTATTTTCTACTAGAATTTTAAAATCTCGGGTCTGCTACTTGCTCTTATCAAGTGTGTTGCTACTGCCACTTGATCAGTGACTGTTGTTCAGAGGAGGAAGAAGAAGAAGGGATAAAGAAGTTCCCTTCTTCCCTGGCATTTCCTAGGTACAAGGATGAGAATTGTCTCTCCTGGGCATGGAAAAGCACATATAATGCAGCTGGAAATCTGGAGCTCACATTTCTGTGCTACCACTGGCATAAATATGCTTTTGACATCACTTACAGACCATGAGTTCTTATGATGGAAAGTGTTCATGAGAGTTTCCATATGGAGATTCAGACATTGTCATCTTTAATGAAGGGATCTGGGCCATTGCTGTGTACCAACCACCATCTAACACTTGCCCACCCTCAACAGACTCCTCCACAGTTCATTCATCCCACCCAGCATACTAAAATGTGATCCTGTAATAGTGCTTTTGGCCCTGCATTTAAGCAAGTAAGTTCAAAAAAATTCAATTTGTATATTTTTTTTTTTTGAAAGGATCAGCTTTACCCAGGTCACAGTTAAAATTCTTAGAACTTACTGCACAGTCCATCCTCACAAGCATTAGGGCAATCCCCACAGGGCTCTCCTTCCTTGTAGGGTGTCTTCATGGAACTCAGTAGGTTCCCCCTGAAACATCAGTGTTACAAACATAAGCAATGAAGTCCCTATACCATATCTGAGAAGAAATCTTAACTATAAATGTGTTTATGTATATTAATTTACACTTAGTACCTGGTTATATGTTGAACAATTTTTAGATGTGTGTTGGGTTTATCTGGAAAGGTTTAGTTAGTGGACAGGGAGGGAGAAGGGAGGGAATTTGCAGGACTGGCTTTTGTGAGAAGACACCAGAAGCTGCCCTTGCTGGCCAGCTCCAGGTTGGACTCAACACTGCTCAAGGCTGAGCCCGTCAGTGACAGCAGAGTCTCTGTGAGAACACATTTAAGAAAGGGTAAAAACTGCTGTGCAGCAGCAACCAGAAGAAAGGAGGGAGAGTATGAGGGGAGGGAAACAAGTGTGCAGACATGCAGGGCAGTGCAGAAGGACAGGCAGGAGCACCAGAGCAGAGATTCCCCTGCAGCCCTTGGTGCAGCCCATGGTGAGGCAGCTGTTGGTCCATGGGGAAACCTGTAGCCCATGGAGCCTGAAGAAGGCTGTGATCCCGTGGGAAGCCCATGATGGAGCAGGCTCTTGGCAGCATCTGTGACCCTGTGGGGAACCCACGCTGCCACAGTCCAGTCCTGAAGGACTTCACCCCGTGGAAGGAGCCCACACTGGAGCAGCTCAGGAAGAACTGCTGCTTGTGGAAAGGACCCACACTGAAGTTCATGGAGGGACCCCACACTGGAGCAGGGGAAGAGCATGGGGAGGAAGGAGCTGCAGCAGCAGCATGTGATGAACAGACAGGAGCCCCCATTCCCACCCCATTATGCTGCTGACGGGCAGGAGGTAAAGAAAGTCAGGAGTGAAGCTGAGCTTGGGAAGAAGGGAGGGGTGGGTGGAAGGTGTTTTTAGATTTAGTTTTCTTTCTTATTATCCTGCTGTTATTTGATTGGTAATAAATTAATTTCCCAAAGCCAAGTCTGTTTTTGCCATGTTGGGAAGTGATGAGGGATCTCCTCTGCCCCTGTCTTGCCCCATGAACTTTTTGTCATAGTTTTAATTTCCCTGTCCTGTTGAGGAGAACAGGCATAGAGGGGTGGGAAGCTGGTGGTCTGTCAAAGTAAACCCACCACAAGATATTACACTGTGAATGTGGAAATTAATTTTAGGCAGTATATGACATCATCACTCTACCTTAAAATTCCCACCAAGGTTTATTTGGTATTAGTTACAGTCTTTACTGTACTGTACATACTGATCTGCCTTTCTGAACTGAGATTTCAAGTAGAATGTGGGTACTATTTATTTCTGATTTACTACTTTAAAAATTAGGATATTTAGGCAAATGAAATTTAATCTGAAAATCAGTTTTGCTTTTATGTTTTATGCTTTTCCTTGTTTGACATCTCTTTTGCTGAGTATGTCTCTTTCTTTTCATATTCCTAATATGCTTTTCAAACCTTCCTCAGCTATAGGTGATGTGCATTATGACAAATATTACCATCTCCTGACTAATTTTGATAATGTAATAAGAAGTTCCAAGATCAGAATCAATACGTACATGGGGCAATACTGGCAGACATAAAAGTATCTGTATCTTCTGCTGCTACAGAAAGCGAGACCACATCCAATTTTATAGGAATTGTGCCAAACCATCTGTAGGTACAAGAATAAAACTCATGGAAGAATGAAAAGCATATATTTGAAAATTGTTCAAACACAATATGCATTACAGAAATATTTGCAATGAAGTTAAGTCGCTTTATTTGCCCTTTGTAGTAAAATATGAGCCACACTTTGCTGAAAACCTGCTTTCACCCCTATTTAACCAAAGAATTTGGGGATATAATGAAATTTATCACCCATATATATAAACCCACCGAGTTAAAATGTCTCTATTATGTATGTTTTCATTCAATGAAAACTCTTGATGTGGGAATCATGATGTAAAACTTTGTCTCTTGTGTTTCATGCGGGTGAACAAAGAAGGGTGTCATAAGATGCCCAGCTGGAAACTCTCTGAGTCAATGGAACTTTGTAGAGTGCAACAAACCTATTTATATTTCCCTGTTGATCATTTAATAACCCTGTTTTTCCAGTGTCTGGGCAATTTTCAGATGTTAAGCAAACAAATAAGTTGTTTCTTCCAGAAGTCTTAAAATACCAGCAACTTTACTCTTTACTTCATAAAGACACTTAGAAGGTTATTTTCATTTTAATTGTGCTATGTTCAAATATTTCACCTAATTTTGTCGGAATAACTCTCATGTCTCTATTGCACTTATTTCCTTTAAAATTCAGAGNTAAAATGCATTTACCTGAGTGTAATGGCCAATCATAGCATCTTTTGTTTTTGCTCCAGTTCCGTATTTGAAATTTTGCTCCTCATTGTACCAAGTCTGAAGAACATCTGACCATGAGAATGGGGTGGTGGACATGAAGAGATTTTCACCACATAGTACATCTGAAAAGAGAAAGGTCCTGAGGAAGGCATAAAGGATACACATGTGAGGGAAAAAACAAAAAACAAAATAACCCCAGCAAAAGGTGGGATGATTTCCACAGAAATTCTCATCCCAGATGGAACAGCAGGATGTTGTTTTTTCCAGTTCTGTGACATCATCCTTTGTTAATACTGAGGTTGTCACTTCACCAGTTTGCAGCATGGCCAGCTTGTTTGGCTGGTAGTTTGGTTGTTGACAGACCTTCTGCCTGACTGTAGATACGCCTGCACATGTGCACCACAGGTTCCTGACTCATTTAGCTCTTTGGAAGTCAGCAACCCAGTCATTATTCAGGTCATGGCCCAGTAATCCTGGGAAAATCCCAGTAATCCAGAGTTTTATCTGGTACACAAGAAGGTGTCTACACTGTCTTGACCTACTGTTTTTATTCAGGTCTAACCCTACTGCACAGGTATTAGTTCTCATCTGGGATTCAGCTTAGCAAAAACCAGAGAATTTGAGATTTAGGCAAAAAGTATGGGCAGGACTGTCCCCATCTTAGACATGACAAAGAAATCAGCTAACACCACACCGGGCACTGACAATTGTTGACACAGTAGAAATGGAACTTCGATATCCAATGACTGAAGTGTTAGTTTGAACCTTAAAGACACTCACATGTTGCAAGCTGATAGGGGATTAAAAAGCTATGGGCCTTGTGTTAGTAACTATGCTTAGCACCACCAGCCAATTTTGGATCTTGGATCCCCCTGTCTTCCCAGACATTTTGACGCAACACAGACAAACTGGTTTCTGTCCTGAAGTGGGTCTAGGTTCTCTACTTTCTAATGGATATTTTGAGAGAATATTCTTTATCTCTATTATTCTTTTTTCCATCTGCGGTAGAAAACGGGATATGCCTATGTAGAACTGATGCAACTTGGATGAGAATGGAACTGAATTTTTCTCACTCACTGGGCAGATTTATACCTTGAATTTTTTCTTTGTGCCATGACCAGCAAAATAAAAATGTATAAATTGCATCTCAAAACCCACTCCCAGCAAAAAACCACAAAAAACAAAAACCAAACCTTGTCACATCAATAACATGCGTAATGTTATTCAGTTACCCTTGAGCTTCACTTACCAGTTCTCCTCAGATTAGAAGGACTGTGACCTAAAGTACATTGACTGGCCCATTTTTGGGCATTCTCTGCAGCCAGAGGACACCATTCCTTAATGAAAGAAGAAAATATTAGTTATTCAGACTCCTTAATAATCCCTCATAAAGGAACAACATTTGAAAATTAGATTTCAATTCAGAAAAAAAATCAAATATAAAGTCCTTCTCATCTCCTTTTTTTGGGGGGGNAAGTCTTAAAATACCAGCAACTTTACTCTTTACTCCACTTAGAAGGTTATTTTCATTTTAATTGTGCTATGTTCAAATATTTCACCTAATTTTGTCGGAATAACTCTCATGTCTCTATTGCACTTATTTCCTTTAAAATTCAGAGGGTAACAAGTGCACATTTACATTTTTATTTATTCATCCTAAAAAAAAATTATATATATATATATATATATAATGCATTGTCCTAAAGGGGAGAAAATTAATGATCTCAACATTATGGTGACATGTTGGAGGATGACCTTGTACCATGAAGTTCAAATGTTGTTGTCATACAGAAAGAATGTAGTCCAGAAATAGGTTGATTAGCACCTTGGAGAGCAAGGATTCCTGAATACATATTGAAGACTTGCTTTAATCCATTCTAGGTGGCCTTTTGTATAACACAAAAGGAAAAACATTCTTGCCTCCAGTATATTAAAAATGTAAGTTAAATTTTATATATCAGAATGGAATAATATTAACTAATCTTTTACACATTTCTTTTACATCTTATAATTGCAGAGATTTTGCAATGAGTTCATAATTTCCCAATAATCCCCTCTGTACCAAAGCACCTAGCTAATACTTGGGCATAATGCTACAACTGAAGAAAATTATCATTTCAGTTCTGGATACAACAATCCCATTTCATATTTGTCAATGCATACACATTTAACCATAACAAGCCAAAGAGCCTGCAAGGAAATTAACNCTTGGATCCCCCTGTCTTCCCAGACATTTTGACGCAACACAGACAAACTGGTTTCTGTCCTGAAGTGGGTCTAGGTTCTCTACTTTCTAATGGATATTTTGAGAGAATATTCTTTATCTCTATTATTCTTTTTTCCATCTGCGGTAGAAAACGGGATATGCCTATGTAGAACTGATGCAACTTGGATGAGAATGGAACTGAATTTTTCTCACTCACTGGGCAGATTTATACCTTGAATTTTTTCTTTGTGCCATGACCAGCAAAATAAAAATGTATAAATTGCATCTCAAAACCCACTCCCAGCAAAAAACCACAAAAAACAAAAACCAAACCTTGTCACATCAATAACATGCGTAATGTTATTCAGTTACCCTTGAGCTTCACTTACCAGTTCTCCTCAGATTAGAAGGACTGTGACCTAAAGTACATTGACTGGCCCATTTTTGGGCATTCTCTGCAGCCAGAGGACACCATTCCTTAATGAAAGAAGAAAATATTAGTTATTCAGACTCCTTAATAATCCCTCATAAAGGAACAACATTTGAAAATTAGATTTCAATTCAGAAAAAAAATCAAATATAAAGTCCTTCTCATCTCCTTTTTTTGGGGGGGAAAGAGGTGGATAGGAACTAAGTCATTATGCACCCCAGGAATAGAAATTGATGAAGAATGTATCAAAAAGAAATGAATAATGCAATGGCTCCTTCTTTTCCTCTCCATTTTCCTCCAAAAGAAATATATTATTGTTCATACACCAGAAAATGTTCCAGGTTTTTGTTTTTTGGTTTTTTTTTTTTTTCACCTGCCCAACTTTATGTTTCTCTTGGTGATGGCTGTGCTTGATCCTTGTGAAAGGTCTGTAGAATGAATCTGTGGCTAAATAAAATAATGTGACCCTGCACTCACTGAAGATAAATTTAAAACATACAACTTACCATCTTCATCATGTTGCTGGCAGTTGGTTTTACTCCTCTCCTGAGGGCATTATGTCTGTCAACAATCAGCTTTTGCTGATCTGCTCTGCTGGTTGACAGAACATCGACACCTTCAGATTCCTAAATGGAGAGAACATGTTATATTTCTGTCTTATTTGAATGTAAGTAAATCATGTATCCTGTGTAGGAAATATTAAAATGCCAAAATACAAGTATTAACCAAGGAGATGATCCTTGTGATGGAGGAGCTTCCATGATATCTTTTGTTTTCTGAGTATCTATAGGGGAACTTCCATGTAAAGCATTATTTCAGTGGCTCCACAGTGAAGAGCTTAGCAATAACACTGATTCCTGTATTGTATCTTCCAACCTTCTGTGGAGGACTGAGATATTCTGGAATGCCTTGTGTGCCTGTAGACTCAAATGTAGGGAACAGAATCAGGCTTATTTACTGTTATTATAATTTCTTACATGAGGTTTTCAGGAAACAGGACCTAAAAATCAGCTGAAGACATGAATGTGGTTATAATGATCCTCTTCTTCAGTATTCTAAACCACACCTATCAATGGGGGGTTTTATTGAGGGAACCTGTTGTTTCATCACAGGATCATCACAGACCTCTTGTGGTCCTTCATCAGCACGTCCCACTGAACAGAAAATATCTATAATTTTCATGCCATAGATTTTCTTACAATCCTGCCATAACTGATAACATTTCTCAGACTTTTCATGTGTCCTCTAATTAAAAAACAGCCATATGAATAACTCAGCCTCTTCTTTACATTCATTCTCAAATAGTCTTCTAGACTGCAGCATGGAGAGCAGAAACTGAATTAGAGGGAAAGGCAGTCAAGCCTTCAGTCACAGTGACTGTGAAGCAGAAGTAGCAAACTGCAAACTTCAGGCTAAGTATGGATTGGGAGAACCACTCTGTGTGTGCATGCAGTTTGTTAATTTAGCTGTTTGAGGGAAATCAGGGATATATGGTGAGAGGATGAACCTGTGAGCAAAGGGAGAGGCACATAGCTCAGAATCTGCAGGATGAGAAAGGGAGTTAGACAAGTGCTGTCTGTAAACCTGTGGGAAATTAATGGAAAGAGGGCTGGATATTTGGGACCACCAGATTCCTGGATCTGTGTGTGGAAATACCTGGAAAATATAGTTATCTCTGACCCAGTTTGTAAGTAACACTGAATCTTTAGATGGTTTATTGTTCAAGTGTGGATCCAGTTGACTGCTTTGAAATGAAAGAGACTTCAAGGATAAACACTTTCCAGATCGTAGA
Organism: Scytalopus superciliaris; assembly: GCA_013400415.1. Taxonomy (NCBI): domain Eukaryota; kingdom Metazoa; phylum Chordata; class Aves; order Passeriformes; family Rhinocryptidae; genus Scytalopus; species Scytalopus superciliaris. The sequence goes on from VXBX01000381.1 coordinate 19,929, forward strand.
TATCTGATCAGACTCTCTATGCCTATGATTGGAGTGTACAGGAAAAGCCATATTGAGCCAGAACACAAGTGCCTCAGGGCCCACCCAGATTTTCTGAGTACAAAGTGTGGATCTTACCTGTGCAATGGATGGAGGCAGCACAGCAGTGAGACACAGGAACACCACTGGCAGAATCATCTCTGGAAAAGGGAGAATAAGGATTTATTTTTTTATGTAGCTTTCATTTTTCTGAATACATAATGCATCTTTTTCCAGTATATTTCCTGACTTTTGCCCAAGAAGCAAGATAATGTGATTTTTTTTTTATTGGTGTCCTCCTCTCCTCCTCCCATTTTCAGAAGTAAAACAGTAAAATAATTCCCCCTCTTTGTTTCCAAATTTCTATGAATCAACTTTGTCCATCTCATACTTCCTGCTGTAATCCTGGCTGAATGCCTCCACCTGAATTCACAGGTATTTGTACTTTTCTTTCTGTAAGAAGTTTTCTGCTCACTGCCAGACTGTGGAATGGAATGAGATGCTGCTTTTAGCTTCTTTCTATGTCTAGGTTAGTCTGAAAATTCCCCTGCTTCCCACTGTCTGCTTTGACTGGAGTGCATTGGTTGAAATGGGAGTTAGAACTGAGTCCATGTGAAGACCTTTATACTCAGGTGTATCAGTCAGGATTCAAACCCCTGAGTTAATGACCAGCATTGAAGCCTTGCGCTGAGCTGGGGCAGAGCTGGATGGACCAGAAATGGACCAAGGAAAGACATGTTTCAGAAAGCTTTTTTGTTTTTATCTGTTTTAAGACAGCTCTTGATTATATTACAGGTAGTGCAGAATGAAAGCAGAAATTAAGACCTCTAATGATGTGATTCTTGGGGCTGTTCTGTGCAGGGCCAGGAGCTGGACTTTGGATTCATTGGATGACCCTCGTAGGTCCCTTTCAACTCAGGATATTCTACAAATATGTGATTGTAACTGAAGAAGCATCCACTAGAACCTAGACTCCAAGACTCCACTTGCATAGGAGACTCAAAGCACCTCCCTATCCCACTCTGGGGACTCAGGAGATCACTGCGAAGTTCAGGTGTCTGCAATCAGTCATCCCACCTCCGTTCTGCTTGTTTCTGATGAGTGACCTTGGGCAGGCAAGCAGATGACTAGAGTGGAATTTACTAATTTTGGCTTTTTTTCCAGCCTGATACCCAAGGGAATTTATGGGCATGTTACTGCAGAGATGTACTATTGGCTTAACTTGTTTGGTTTAGAGGAGCTGCTGGTTTTAGTTTTTAATTATACTTGTGGAAAGGCCAATAGGGTTTGATGATATTTTCATGTTCAGCAAAGACCCTTTTCCTTGAGGTGACCAGTTTATACAGAACAGAAGATGGCCTGGAGAACACTGGCATTTGTGGAGAACATGTGGTTGAGAAAAACTACCCTTTTCCAACTAGTACAGCAAGGCCCCTGTTCCTCACCAGCTTCCTTACCTTCCACTGGAGGTTACCCACCTGTAGGCAGAGGTGCTGCTCCAGCTCTGCTAAGCATCAAAGCCCTTTGAAGTGGACTCTGACTATGGGCAGCAGCAGCTCAGAGGCCAAAAGACAGAACAGGCTGGTCATATCTGTTCAATTAAACTCTCACAGCCTCCAAAATAAAGTGATTTATTCCAAACAGTTGAGAAAAAATCTGGTCGATCCAGGGGAAAATATACTGACAATTAACAGTATAAATAATTGATTTCCTCTTCTTGATACTGCTTTATGTCACTCGTTTTTAATTCTGACATCACCTGTGCTTCCTTGAAGTGCTTTAGGATCACAGAATTCTTTTCTTACTAAATTTTCTAACATGTTTTTTCCCAGAGCCATTCCAAAACTTTGCAATGTATCTGACCTAGATGTTTAGCAACAAAGGATTTTACTCCCAATATCATGAAAAGAATTATTCTTTTCACTTAATTTCTAACTAGAAATTAAAGAGAGGTGGGGGTTATTTTTAGCTGTACTCAAGTTACAAGCAAAAATATGTCTTTTGAGTGCAAAATATAATGGTATGCAAATAGAAAACCTTTTTGCATGTAAAACATGTTTTAAAGGAAAAATAACTCAACTGAAATTCTGAAGCTTTTTGTTTTGTAAAGAAACTGACTTATAGACATGGCAAAGTATTCATTCACTGTAATATTTTCTATGAATTAACTTACAATTAAATATAATTGGTAATTTAATACATGATACAAATTTCAAAATGCCATTGGAATGCTTTTTAAGACCCAGTGGGTTTCCCGCTCCAAGATATTAACATACTTTTGGCAATCCCACTGATTTCAACCAAATGCTTACAGTTTATGAGATGTAAATTTAATTGCTCTGCATTAATTTCTAGGCACTGGTCCTAAAATCAGTCTCTCTCTCCCCCTCCCCTTTTCCCCCTCCATCAAACATAAATCAGGACATGTGCCAAGTCTTACTGACTTTCCTGCAAATCCATCTGTATACCAGGATCTGCCACTGAAAGATGGTGCTTTAGCATCCCTAGTTTGTATCAATTTGGCAAACTTGCATGAATATGTTTTTCCCATCTCTCCTTCTAAAGAAAAAAGAAAAAAAGAAAGAAAAAAGGTGTATCCTAAATTATTAATTGAATTGAATATCCATTACAAGAGAAAGACAGCATTATTTTTTTTATTATCCTTGAAGAAGACCTGAAATGGAATACTGTCTCTGGCATTCCTCTTGTACAGCATTAGTGCACAAATTCCTTAACAGCCACCTTGCAGAAGAGGAGTAAGTTAAACAAGGTGGTAATTTCCCCACTCTGAAAATAGGTGATGATAGTAACATATAAATATACTGGACTGAATATATATCCCATTCAATGTGTTTGACTGTCTTCCTGTCCCTTTCTTTGTGTACTTATCATTTGCTGAGATGCTGCTTTCTTGCATAGAGGTGTCTTTTCATCTATCATTTTTGCTTGTCCATCCATTTTCTCCCCCCTTTTTTTTCAACTTGTGTTACGCTATTACCCATGTAATCCTTATTTTTCACTGAATTTCACCATCCTAAGTTGTTCAAGAAGTCTTCTGCCCATAGGTTATGTTTTAAGACAAGAAAAAAAATCACAATACCTTAAGCCAAAAAAATCAATGTAAATCTTACCTTTTGTTTCCAGGAAGATCAGAAGTTTCTTCAGTCTTTCTTCAGGTAGTTGTGGAAGTGACCGGACTTCTTCACTGGAGGGTGATTTATAGGTCTTCTGTTTCCTGATAGGACAAAGTGACTCAACGTCACAGGTATCACAAAATTCAAGTAGTGACCAAATAGAACCAATAGTGTATTTGTCAAGTGCAAATTCATCCAAAAAGGAGGTTGTTCACTTTTGTTCCGTTTTCATTTCCTCTTCTTGTACTGGATAGAATACTCTGAAATGAGTTTTAGGTGTATTACTCCTTATATGTGAAATTTGCAGTCAAAGGGAACGTCGGGTACAAAACTCTCTGCTAATCATTGACGTGCCCAGTTGTAGTAACACTCGATCCTAATCTCCAGCAATGCCAATAAACTCAGCTGGCTACTGAAGTGTCTCCAGATTGGCATTGTTGTAACCAAGATGGAATCCTGACTATTGATTTTTCCACGGGGTTTTAAAAAGTCTTGGGCCAAGTTCCTGTTCATGCTGTGACTTCTTTACTTCCATCCTATAGTGTAAAAATGAAAAAAAGAAACAAGGATACTTCTGTAATTTCTACTTTCACCCAACATTGGATAAAGATTAAAAGATTACTGTGGGCATTAACAGTAAAACACATATTTGTGTTGGCACGTCCAGGTACATGGGATAAGATGAGAATGGGTGGAAACATTTCCAGGTCAGAAGGGTTTTGTCTGCACATTGACTCCTTCTGTCCACATTCAGTCTCAAATAACTGCTGACCAGAGCAGTTGTCATTACCTGCTTTCATAACAGATGTTGTTGTTTTTCTATTTAAATTCAGGTCTTCCCTCTTTGTACCCACTCAGCTCCTGCCCCAGACCCTTGTGAAGCCTTCAGAACAGGCCTTTGCTCTTCAACACCTAGGAAACATGGAAACCTCTGCCAGATGAAATGGCAAAGGTGTGATTTGTTGGTTTGTAATTACATGGAGAGAAGCACACCATTAGCAAGTCCGGTGTTGACACCAAACTGCAGGGAGCAATCTATGTGCTGGATAATAAGGCTGTCATTCAGATGAATCTCCAAAAGCTGAAGAAGTGATTTGAAGGAAAAGGTCTGAAAATGAAGAACTGGAAGAGACCAAGTGTCCAGGGAGCAACTGTAGTAAAAATACCTAGGGATTGGATTTGTTGATCATAGGATGGGTTGGGTTATAGGGGATCTTAAAGACCATTTAGGTCGAAATCCCCTGCCATGGGCAGGGATGATTTTAGACGTCTTTTCCAACATAAATGCTTCTGTGACTCCAGGACAAGTTGCATATGAGTCGCCTCCTTGCCACAGTGAGGGCTTAACCACGTACTGCACTGCTTTAGTCACCACATAGTACAAGTACTGAAAATAGTGACTGTACCCACTTTTTCAGCAATTCTGAAACTGTGTCAGGGCTACTGTGTCCAGTTTTGGAGTCCCCAGTGGAAGAAAGACTGACAAACTGGAGCAAACCCAGCAAACACCCACTGTGTTGGAAAGGTGAAAGGCAGAGATTGGTTCTTTTACAACACAGACATGAGGTTGAACATGGGCCAGATGAGCTTCAGAAATCCTGCACAACCAAAACTACTCTAAGGCTGTGTGATTTTTATACTGTTTACATTGGAAAGGCACAAAATGAGATTTGTCCTATTTTATTTGTTGACAAATATGACAGTTTAATTAATTACAGCAGAAAGCTCTAATTACTATATGAGAAAACAACTATTAGTAGCATAATTGTTATAGCCATTGCTAATGAAAAGGTTGTATGCAGGTCATCAGTGAATGATGGATCATAAGGTAAAGACTATATCCTATTATGCTTGTCATGCATCTCTCTGCCTAATAGACACCGAAACCTAATGAATCAACTCCCCATTCAAGTGTAAGAGCTGTTTGTAAACCCAAGTGAATGAGTCAGAACAGCATCCTATCCCCTAATAGCATTTCTGTGAATAGAGAGTCTGTCCTGTCATGTCATAAATTGTTCCTATAATTTGTTGTCATAGAATCACAAAAGGTCAGAAGCGACCTGAAAGTTCACCTGGTCCAGTCTTTCCTAGGAACGGGATCACTGCCTGTCCAGTTCAGTTTTCCTGCTCAAAACACAGTCACTTAGGACAGGCTGCTCAGTGCTGAGTCCAGCTGGGTTTTGAATGTCTCCAAAATGGAGACTCCACAGCCTCCCTGGGTAAGCTGTTTCAGTGTTTGAGCATCCTCACCATACAGAAGCTTTTTCTCAAGCTCAGTCTCTAAGTGGTGGGTAACTTTCAGCTTCATCTTACTTAGAGGCCAAACTTGGGTGATGCTGCTGTTCACTGAATAAAGGAGACACATGAATTAGAGATGTCAAAACATTTGAGAGAGATATTTCATCTTCACAACCACACAACCCCTTTCTGTTCATCAGTCCTGCATTATAAGTGGGGTTAGTTGTCTCATTTTCTGTCCACTGCAAACTGAAAGCCCAAAAGCTCGTCTAGAGTTTCATGCCTGTTACACAAATAGAACAGTCAATAAATGTATTGTTCTTAAAGACCTTCTTGGCAGTTTTCCCACTGGCATTTGAGGTATAATCAGCCACATTGTCTTCTCATGTTCCATATGATGAAAATTTTCTCATTTATTTGACTATATAATTTTTTTATTAGCCTGAACAAAAGCGAGCTCTTTTCTATGTATCTGCATTTATCTCAAGGAAATAATTGCTTTGTGAGCAGTGCGACCTCAGATCACAAGCTTGATAAATACTTGGAGTCCATTACAGAGATTCCAAACTATATTAATAATCCCAAGAGAAACTTAATGCCTCAGCTTCTATTTCTACCTCACTTTTGTGTTTCCCAGGGCTTTAATTTTACAAGTAAACTGATGGAAACATTATGACATTAAGCAAAACCTTTGGAAAACAGAAGCCTGGAGGCTCCAATGTGTGTCTCTAGGAACAGAATGATTGCAACGTCAACCACTGAAGCACAGTGCTTCCATCCTAAAGATGGAAGATCCTCATTCTTTCAAGAGTGAATGGCTCTTTCTTCTCCATCATCCTCAACTTCTGCTGAGGGCACAGAATCCAGACCCTTCTGTAGCTTTTCCCAGAGCCAGTAACTCTAAGCAAGCATGACTTTGAAGGTTAATTTTTCAGTAATTTCAGACTTCTGCCATAGCAAATGCATTTAGCAACAGTGCATCTATTTAGAAGGATTCTGTTTCAAGGATCTACTTGGCTAGGCAAGAGAAATGCAGCTAAAAATGAAATTAAATTTGCATAATTTATCTGAAAGAAGTGTTTCTGTGTTTAGGGTGAGATGTTGTTTGCCACTATTTTAGCAGTATAGCAGGGTTGGATAACAACATCCTTATACCATAGCACACTTTTCTATAAGGGCTTGCTTAGATCTTTGGTGCAGTTCATTCCCAACATGCCTGCTGTTATCAATTCTGATTTACAAAGGTCAAGAAGAAAATGTTAGATGTCATGGAAGGGAATGCTTGTGATAAGCATTTTGTGCCTGGAAGAAAATGATAGAACACAAGCATTCTGTGGATTTTCGTAAGTGTCTGATATATATTTCATACCCTTTGTTGAACAGGGATCATTGAAGGAAGCAGTACGTCTATGGCAATGTTCCAAAATTCAGTTTCATCATTGATTGCTGCACCGGACTAGGGGAGCACTCGTTTCTCTTCTTCCCAAGGGCATTTTTAAGGTACAGCTTAGTCTTTAGCCTGATCAGATTGTGAGGGGCTCTAAAGCAAGAGTCCCTTACAGAAACAGCAGTGTCTTGTGCTTAAGACTACAAACATGCTTTATAAAGAAAGTAGACTCGGATTAAAAAATTTACTCTATTAAGGAACATTATGTTGCCAGACTGTATTTCTCTTTTTCTATATTCCTGTATGTGTTTATTTATTTCTCTGTGTCTCAGAGTAGAGAACAAAATCTACTGGGCAAGTAGAATTGTGTTCACAGTGCAAACTCATTTTGCTCCAGCATCTGTAGTTCCCCAAGCACTGCATATCAGAACAAATCTTCAGGTCTGAAGGCTGGCACAGGACAATTTGATAGGACATTCAGTCAGTAATTCACTGACTCCGTGGGTGCACATTTCAATCACATGAAAGGACCTGAGAACTGAAGGGTCACCTCTCTTATGGCCAAAGCCAAGGTGTCCACTCAAACATGAATCCCAATATCTTATTTACTCTTTTCTATATCCTTCATGAATGTACAGGAGAAGGAAAGGGTTCCAAGAGCCAAAAGAGCTTCTGTGAATCTTTTGAACATCTCTATGAACACATTTATGTCCTACTTCATGAAGGTGCAAAATTACACCTTGTGGCCTGTCACAGAAAAGGAAAAAACCAAAATCTCTTGGAACTGCCTCCCATAAAAAGGCCTTGACTTAATGCCATGCACAGGAAACATTTTAGCACAAATTTTGCAAAATCAGAGAGCTTAATAATTATTTATTTCCACTTTTATTGAGAAAACCCAAAATATTTAGGAGTAATTTCCATTTCTTCCACAGTTTAAAACCATATCCTGCTATTAATACCAGGGCATGATTCCAAATGGCATCTGCATTGAAATTGTCTCCATTATCACACTAAACCCTATGCATATAGAGATAATAAAAGCTGAATATATTTTGTCAGGTATTCTAATGTCAATAGATGTATAAGAAGGAAATATAGATAATTCTACTAAATTGTGCATTTTGATTCTTTTTAAGAAGTAGGTATTTGGAGTCTACACAACATTATAGCTGTGGCCACTTCCTGCATTAGGAACTTATATAGTTGCATTCCCTTTGAATTCACTTAAAAGCAAAGTTTACCAGCAAAGATGATGAAAAGTTCTGAAGAAAAGAATATTGTGAAGACCATTAAGACCACATTCTACAAGTCATGCATGCACCTGAAATGGATTTAATTTAAATAACCACAAGCATCTGTATTTGAGCAAGACTCCTTTCACAGACTTTGGAAATTAAAAGGCATCTTTTGGACATGTCTCATTTCATTTCAAATTTGACATTTAAACAAAATCATATGTTGTCCTAGAAGTACCTGTTTTTCTTATGATTGTTGAACTGCCATATTAAAGTTTCACATATTTTTAATTCTGTCATTTTCTTTTAATTATTTTTGTTTAAGTAATTAATTAAAAGCATAGTAAAAGTTTGCCTTGTTAGGCTAAACATGGGTAGCAGAAGCTGAGGGAATTTGGTGAAGGAAGGGAATAGCATATTCAAAGTTGATGAACATCCCTAAAAAATAAGTCTTTTCTTCTCTTCACAGAGAAATTCTGTAGCTTCTCTCTGGTTTGTGTGCAATTTCCCCTAGTTTCTCTTGCTGGGGAAAGACACTATTTTGAAGACAGACTGAGAAAAGGTAGCATTCAGTCAGAGTCAGAGCAAGGGAAAGAGAATGCCAAAAGCTAAACTGTGGAAGAGAAAGTGAACTCTGGTTTTAGATGAAGGCTGAATATGTGAAGATTAACAGGAGCTTTTTGGTGCTTATCAGAAAAAAAATAAATAAGAAGGACAAAAGGACTGGAAGGTAAGTGAAAAAGTTCAGTATTGTCAGGAGGAAACTCTGATTATTATCTCTCTGGTAAGAACCCCTGAGGATTCTAAAAATTTCAGTAGTAAAGATATTTCTGTACATAGTTGATAACAATCAACGAATGTGTCCACTCAAGTTATCTCAGAAAAGAGGAAGTAATGTTAGTTACAGGATGAGATAGGTGGAAATGAGGGGAAAAGAGTTGCTTGCCAAATGCAGAGAGGTTGTGTCTCAGTCACAAATGGAACTCAACTCCTGTACAAAATGCCAGCCCTTCCTTTTACCTGCTCTTAAACAAATATCATTAGAGGGATGTGCATGATGCAGATCTTAACCTGTATGCTGTACATCCACTGGAAGGGTCTGAGCATCCTCTCTGGATATGTTCTCAATATTAAGTGTAATGAAAGATGAAGAAGCTTGGATTGTTTGCCAAAATTGTAGGATCACAGAATTGTTAAGATTGGACAAGACCTCTAAGATCATCAAGTCTAACCATTATCCCAGCACTGCCAAGCCCACTATTAACCCAGGTCCCTCAGTGCCACATCTACACATCCCTTAAATCCCACCACTCCACCACTGTCCTGGGGAGCCTGTTCCAGTGCCTGACAGCCCTTTCAGTGAAGGAGTCCTGTTGCTTGCAACTTGGGATAAAAGTCTACCCCCAGCTGGCTGGAAAGGAAGGAACAAATGTCTCCATTCCCAGAGCCATGTGCACTGCCTGGGAATGAGGGTTATGTGCCTTGGATTACACACCATACTGCACTGTGCTGCTCTGTGCCATCACTGGCTGACACTTGCTGCTCTGTGATATTTGGGTGACAACTTGCAAGGTGGGTTCTCCAAATGCTCAGGAAAGTTGGAAGTGCAGACATGTAGAAGAGGATTTTGTTGTTGAAACAGGGACGTCTGGTGCCAATTTTGCTGTAGCATATTTGAGACATATGCATGGTACTAACAGGTATCACACAGCCCTTGTCGGAGACTCCCCTTCTGGAGTGTCAGATGGAGCCTAGGTAAGACACCCTGCAGCACTTAAAATAGCACTAAATGTCTATATTTAGGCAAATAAATCACATCCCTATTGCTTCACACATAATTAGTCAACTTGCCTGGCCTCAGCTATGCTTCCAAACTCTGGGGATTTACCAGAAATCGTCTGTCAGTGGCTTCTTTTTTGTGTTTAAGTATGTCCAGGAACTCCTTGTCCTGGTATTTTTGCCTGACTTCCTCTTTGTTGGGATGCATGATGCTAAATACCAAAGTCTGGGCAGCAGAGTTTAGTCCACTGTCTGATTCAACCACTTTCCTTCAAATGCTGGTTTCATTTACCACAGCTTCAGGGCCCAGCACTGTCTTGAGATGCGGTAAAATATTCTCTCTTAACATCAGCTAGTGGTTCAGAAAGTTTGAGCTTCCATTGATGTCTTGTCATATCTGGGTGGCTGTGTCAGCCATGTTAGGGTGTTTTAGCCTAAGCTCAGGGAGTGAAATGTACAATCTGATCTCTAAACGGTAGCCATTCAGTCTACCTTAGGACTCAATGAAGATAAGTTTCAGACACTACTATCAAATTTATATTTGACATGCCTTCTCCCAGTCTCAGAAAAGGGTGAACCACCCACTTCAGGTGTCTATATCTCTCCAGTGACCAAGACTGGGCCTATGGCAGGATTCAAGGTCACACACCTCATTTGTAGGTGTCTACACTTGACCAGTCTACACTTGACTACAATTGACTCTTGCAATTTCTGGCTGTAAAATTCAGTTATCTATAGGCAGCCAGAGGCATTAGGAATACCTTTGAATGTTAGAGATACTCATGTGGGCCATGTTGTTTGTTTAGATTTAAAGGTTACACTAAAAGAGTCCTGCAGCGTAGTGTATCTAAAATATCTCTCAGAGTCAAGGGGTTTCTTGTGTCATTTGTGTACTCCAGCCCAGATGCTTACTTTGGTGATATCTTGAACAAAGAAGGCTTTTTAGGACCTGATCTTAGACTGGATCCAGCTGGGATGCTTCCTTTTCTTTTTCTGAATACTGCATTGTGTGTACAAGCAGGATTCAGATGGTGCTGTAGGAGAAGACAGCACTTTTGTTATGGTACAGGATCCAGAGAGGATATTTCACTTGGAGCACACTGGATAAACACTGATTTCACTGCAATGAACCTTAAACCAATATGGTACGGTCACAGCATCCTGACAGCATGATCCAGGTTGGATGGGGTCTGAACAAGCTGGGCTCGTGGGAGGTGTCTTGGTCCATGGCAGGGGCTTGGAACTAATGGTCGTTAAGGTCCCTTCCATTCTTTATTCTATGATTCTGTGATTAATGGAAACACCTTTCAAAGTGAAGATGTACTCCAGAAAATACTACCACAGATGAGTTCTGGGGACAAAATGAAGAAACAACTAACTCTGCAGATGGAGTTTAGATCTTATGTGCTTGATTTTAATAAAACAACAAAAAAAAAGGTGCTCTAGGATGTCCCAGCTTGAGCAAGGGTGTTGGACCAGATGACCTACTGTGGTCCTTTCTAACCCGACCCATTCTGTGATTCTGTGATCCTGTGAAAACCGTAAAATGTGCCTTCTTTGTTTGTAAGATCTCAGACTTATATAGAAACACTTTCTCCCTGGTGGTGTTTTTTTTCTTTTCTTTTTTTTTTTTTTTTTTTTTTTTTTTTTTTTTTTTTTTTTTTTTTTTTTTTTTTTTTTTTTTTTTTTTTTTTTTTTTTTTTTTTTTTTTNTTTTTTTTTTTTTTTTTTTTTGTGTTTTGTTGTTGTTTTCGTGCTTGGACACGAGCAGTAGCCAGTGATGGCTGTTTCTGTGTGTGTGTGTGTGTGTGTGTGTGTGTGTGTGTGTTTGTGAGCACAATGCCATATTTGAAGTCTTTCACCTCGTGCTTGTCTGACAGCTGACCAAGTACCGAAAGTGTCTGTCACAGACAGATTTTCACTGCAGTTCACAGCTAACATAACAGAGGGAGAGGGGAGGGGAAAGACAGTTCACAAAATGTATGAGGAAACGTGTCGGGAAGATTCAGGGATCTCTGCACAGACAGAGTGTCTTTTGTCTCTCGGGCAGAATGACTCCCTGGCTCAAAGCCCACTGTGAAGCAAATAACAGAGCAGATTCATTATGCCCTAATGTTGCTACATAGCAGTATATCTGGGAATTAAATTATAGACAAAGGTGGGCTCTTTCTCTATTATTTTTTTGTGATCTCAAGGAGTTGCCATTGTCTCACCATTCAGTAGATTCTTTGTATTCACTGGATCTCCACATGCAGCCCAAAATTACCTTACTCAAAATAAGCTACAGGTGTATTGAAAATGTTTCTTCATATTAGTTTTCACTCCATTTCTAAAAGAACAAGGGCTTATTCTTGATCAGAGTTATGGAAAACAGGTGGTATTTTGCTTTTTTATATCAAAGAACACATAACTATATTCAGGTATGAATGGTGAGACAATTTTTTTCATATGTTAAAGTCTGAAGTCTGGTCTAAGACAATCATATCAATATCCTATAGTGATTAGACTGAAAAAGACATCAGTGGAGCAGGATTTAACCCACTTGGCCAACTAAAGACCATCCGTATTGCATTCTGGAAATGCTTTCACTGCTCCATTGATTGCAGAGATCTTGGGCACAGATGTCCATTTGACAAAGCACTGCAGTAAAATATCTTGATTTCTTCTGAACACTCAAATTTTTGACTTTTGAATGTTTTTCTGTGTACTTTGGGTGTTTTGTTTTGTTTATGTATTTATTTATTTTTATAAAGCCAGATGCAACTTTCCTTTAAAAAAAAAATAGTACCTGAGCAATTAATTAAAGTTTAAACAAGGTTATGTTAGAATTTGTAAATAAATAAATCACCCTATCCCCATATTAAATAGTCACACAAACTATTTTTAGTTATTTTATAGCTATTTACTGGTAGAATGAAACAGTCACCATTTTGCTAATCACTGTTTGTACCCATTCCCATGCCAGTCCTGTCAGGACTGATAAATACTCTATTTTCTTCTGAGGTTCTTGACACTTTCTTCTGCACTTTAGTCATTGCACAACCTTGTGTCATTCAGCTGCAATGTAAGAGTGACTTATTTTAGGAAGCAATGGCTCTGCTCAGAAATAGCTTATTGTTTCAGTAGGATAAATCTCCATGTCAAGAAGAACTCACTTGGTGTTACAGCTTCTCCAGATGACAGATTTCTTAAGTACCCAGCAAAATCTTAGCAACTGACATTGATTCTGCATGGATTCCAACACCACCTGTGAGTCTTGCAGGTATCCAGGTTCCTTGCAAAAGATCCTGCTGCCACCACAAATGGAGCATGGAAAGAAGAGTGTGGAGAAAGAATCAATAACTCTTGATAGACTTGTGAGCTATATGCCAACTCTATTTGTGCCATTTTTTGCTTTTCAGGCAGCTAGTTTGGATTTGGAAGCACAGAGTTTTCCTAATGTGCAAAATGGCCAACAATTTTCATCTTTTGAATTTGCACATTAAGCCCAGAAGAAAAGTGCAACACATACAGAGACTAAAACCACAAATATGAACCTAAAGGCTGCCAAATAGTCCATGAAGATGTCCAGGGGCAGGAGTTAATGACCTAAGAGGAGATGCTGAGGAAGCTGCATTTGTTCAGCTTGAAAAACAGAGGGACAGTGAGAAATATGTAATTTATATTTCAGCAAGGGCTGTAGAGAACTCAAACACAGATTCTTTTCAGTGACACACAGGAAAAAAACAAGGGAAAGGGTATGGGTTGTAAATCGAGGTGGGACAAAGAAGTGTGGTGAAAAATAAGTCCTGTGTCATGGTTTATATACTCTGTGAAGCTTATGAGAAAGGAAAATGAGGCCTTCATCAGCACTAACTTTGTGGAAGACAGTAATTTCTCATGCTGATAAAGGAAATGCTCAGTAACAACAGAAATATATTCATGTGTCCCGAGGGAACCAGGCCACAACAATCATAAAGATCTCAGGGGGTTAATATGGATGATTTGGGTCATTCTGCCTTTTTTCCTCCCCCCTCCACCTCTCCTGACTATCTTGAGTAGGGGTGGATTGTTTTAATTCTCTTTCAGCCTAGTGATGTTCACAGAGGATGAGAGCATCTACTTTCCTTTTTTGTTTGTTTGGTGGTTTTTGCTTGTTCATTTTAAACTTTATCTGCTTGAATAACTCCTGCATTTCTCCTGAACACTTTCTGCTCTCCATGTTTCTGACTAGATATTGCCAGTCTGAAATAGCGTTAGTTACCNAAATGTTTCTTCATATTAGTTTTCACTCCATTTCTAAAAGAACAAGGGCTTATTCTTGATCAGAGTTATGGAAAACAGGTGGTATTTTGCTTTTTTATATCAAAGAACATATAACTATATTCAGGTATGAATGGTGAGACAATTTTTTTCATATGTTAAAGTCTGAAGTCTGGTCTAAGACAATCATATCAATATCCTATAGTGATTAGACTGAAAAAGACATCAGTGGAGCAGGATTTAACCCACTTGGCCAACTAAAGACCATCCGTATTGCATTCTGGAAATGCTTTCACTGCTCCATTGATTGCAGAGATCTTGGGCACAGATGTCCATTTGACAAAGCACTGCAGTAAAATATCTTGATTTCTTCTGAACACTCAAATTTTTGACTTTTGAATGTTTTTCTGTGTACTTTGGGTGTTTTGTTTTGTTTATGTATTTATTTATTTTTATAAAGCCAGATGCAACTTTCCTTTAAAAAAAAAATAGTACCTGAGCAATTAATTAAAGTTTAAACAAGGTTATGTTAGAATTTGTAAATAAATAAATCACCCTATCCCCATATTAAATAGTCACACAAACTATTTTTAGTTATTTTATAGCTATTTACTGGTAGAATGAAACAGTCACCATTTTGCTAATCACTGTTTGTACCCATTCCCATGCCAGTCCTGTCAGGACTGATAAATACTCTATTTTCTTCTGAGGTTCTTGACACTTTCTTCTGCACTTTAGTCATTGCACAACCTTGTGTCATTCAGCTGCAATGTAAGAGTGACTTATTTTAGGAAGCAATGGCTCTGCTCAGAAATAGCTTATTGTTTCAGTAGGATAAATCTCCATGTCAAGAAGAACTCACTTGGTGTTACAGCTTCTCCAGATGACAGATTTCTTAAGTACCCAGCAAAATCTTAGCAACTGACATTGATTCTGCATGGATTCCAACACCACCTGTGAGTCTTGCAGGTATCCAGGTTCCTTGCAAAAGATCCTGCTGCCACCACAAATGGAGCATGGAAAGAAGAGTGTGGAGAAAGAATCAATAACTCTTGATAGACTTGTGAGCTATATGCCAACTCTATTTGTGCCATTTTTTGCTTTTCAGGCAGCTAGTTTGGATTTGGAAGCACAGAGTTTTCCTAATGTGCAAAATGGCCAACAATTTTCATCTTTTGAATTTGCACATTAAGCCCAGAAGAAAAGTGCAACACATACAGAGACTAAAACCACAAATATGAACCTAAAGGCTGCCAAATAGTCCATGAAGATGTCCAGGGGCAGGAGTTAATGACCTAAGAGGAGATGCTGAGGAAGCTGCATTTGTTCAGCTTGAAAAACAGAGGGACAGTGAGAAATATGTAATTTATATTTCAGCAAGGGCTGTAGAGAACTCAAACACAGATTCTTTTCAGTGACACACAGGAAAAAAACAAGGGAAAGGGTATGGGTTGTAAATCGAGGTGGGACAAAGAAGTGTGGTGAAAAATAAGTCCTGTGTCATGGTTTATATACTCTGTGAAGCTTATGAGAAAGGAAAATGAGGCCTTCATCAGCACTAACTTTGTGGAAGACAGTAATTTCTCATGCTGATAAAGGAAATGCTCAGTAACAACAGAAATATATTCATGTGTCCCGAGGGAACCAGGCCACAACAATCATAAAGATCTCAGGGGGTTAATATGGATGATTTGGGTCATTCTGCCTTTTTTCCTCCCCCCTCCACCTCTCCTGACTATCTTGAGTAGGGGTGGATTGTTTTAATTCTCTTTCAGCCTAGTGATGTTCACAGAGGATGAGAGCATCTACTTTCCTTTTTTGTTTGTTTGGTGGTTTTTGCTTGTTCATTTTAAACTTTATCTGCTTGAATAACTCCTGCATTTCTCCTGAACACTTTCTGCTCTCCATGTTTCTGACTAGATATTGCCAGTCTGAAATAGCGTTAGTTACCCAGGATAACCTATTTGGCAGTGCCCGTTGGGGGCACACATATGGTTCCTGATGGAAACCTCAGGTTTACATCCCTGAAAATTTCCATACCCTGCTAACTGCTCAAGCTGTCCCCACCTCTGCTCTGTGCAAATGTGTGTCCTAAATCTTGTCATTTCCAGATCGATGGAGCAACTGGCTTACTGAAAATCCCCTTCTGCCAGTTGTTAAAATGTGCAGCTGACTTAAAACAGAGGTTGATTTTCTGGGGACTACTCAAACATTGATGTTAAATATTCCTTGCTGAGCAAGTTCACATTGGCTATGACTGTAGGCAATTAATATGAATTTCCCAAATGACAGTCATTTTCTCTTGGTAATTTCCTTTTTTTTCTTTTTGTCTTAGGAATAATTTCACATGGGCAGACTATGACAAGTTGCTATTGTGAACCTGCTGCAATGCTTCCAGGTATCCATAATATCGTTTAGATTGCTCAGTGCTGTGGGGGGAAAATATCAAAGCTCAGGGATTATGCTCTGCTGAAGCTGATTAAACAGTTCCTTCAGTTTGCAAAGTTATGACAAATGAAAACCTCTTACTCACAAAACCAGGTTATCCAGGTTGTCTGTTAATGAAACAGATGTCAGTTTGCTGAAATGCCAGGCTTCCTTTTTTTTTTTTCTTTTCTGTTCTTCAAATCCTTGAATTTCTGGCTGAGCAGAAGTTAAGACTGTGCTCCTGCTTAACATTTACCTATATGGTACAAAAATTCCTTAATTTGACTCTTTCAGAATTAAAATGTGTCTCATTTAGTGAGGAAATTGTGAATGGATGGCACTGGACTTGCTAACAACCGTTTGGATTGGGATGGTGCTTCTAAGTAGGGTGGGTAAAAGGACAGTATACGAGAACACCGAAGGGAAAGGGCAAAGAAGGGATTTTTCATCTCCAGCTCTGGCTCAATCACGGTCATCTCATCAACCATCCAAGGGCCTGGTTTCCCCCCCTCGTCCTTCTTCAAGTTTTACGAACTGCTCATTTAATTAATAAAGTTGTGACCTGCCAAGGTAACAAGTACAGTGTCTGCACCCACTCCACTGGTATCGGTTCATTAGATGCTGCCTTTGTAACAGGGCTCTGAGTCCACAGGAGCCAGCACATTTGGGCATTGGGAAGCCATAGCAATCCCAGGAATGTTACCACCACTTTTATTCTTTAAAGAGATACAAACTCATATGTCTTCTGAAATTTAAAAGGCCATAACAGTTAATTCCATCCGGTTGACATGTCAGGTCGTTCATTATGTACTGGACATGAGCACATTACATAACACGAGCATATTGTTTAAGGAAAACAGGCAAGTCAAACCCCCTGGACTGGACCTGGAACAGATCAGCCAACTTAACATTACTAAAACCAGATCAAATCTCCACAAGAATTACTGTCACCTCTTCACTTACTGCTTTGTCTGCCCTTGCAAATATGAGGACAATTTCTGCAGGGGATTTCTTTGGGGATAAGATGTATAAGTAGAGCTCATTAGATATACTCTGAAATTTTGAAGTGATGTAGAATGGAACAAGACCTTTGCTTCCTGTCTCTTCTAAAGAAAAGAAGGAACTTGCTCCCTGGTGCTGCAGCTGCTACCCAAAGGGAGAAAATAATACCTAGTGCCTATCTAATTTCCAGACAGCTGAATTCCAACTTCCATAAGCTCCTAGGACTGGCAGAGAAATGCTGACCTTGCTCCTTTCCATAGCCTTCTCTGTTGCAGGGAGAACTTAGCTGTGGCATAACTCACTGGGTTCTGAAACTTAGTGTACTTAGCAGTATGTAGCTGTTGGAAAGTAATAAAAGTCTTGCAGGGCAAAAGGGTTTTTCTCCCAATGTAGGATAACTTTTGTAGTTCAAAGAATACCTGAGACTGATTTTCCAAAACTGTTTTGGACATTGTTGGTCCATTAAACACAAAAGGTTGGATTTCATTAAGATGATCATGAGATGTGTCTGATGGCACATAGGGATTTTCAAGCACAGGAAAAATATAGATGATGCACAATATGAGAGTTTGATTGCCTTTGTCAGGGAAAATTTATTGAACCATTCAGACATCTCCAGAATTAAAGAGCATGGCGTACAAATGAGACAGAGCAAGTGCTTCAAAGTAGCATTTTGGACACATCTCAATTATTCTTATTGGCATTAAGCTGATCATTCTTGCATGCCTATATGCCCCTTACACACTTTAACCTCATTTTCATTTATACCAAGGTTTCTTTGGTCTGCTGTGACAACCCAATGGGAACTTCAGATACAAGCAATTGTATTGCTGCTATCCTCTCTTGCCTATTTACAGTGCCAGAATAATGCTCATATACTTAGAGACTTCGTGTATATAAGGGTATGACTTTTTAATTTTATCTGATTCATATTTTGTTTTTTTTTAGTGTGAAGCAGTTTAAACTTTGACCCTTCCTGAGTCCCCCTATCAATCCCCAGAGTCTCATTGGGTAGAGCTGGTCTTTGAAGGGAGGCTTTTTCTTCATCCTTTTCTGATCCCTGTTTCACCTCACTGTGCCTTTTCTGTCTTAGCTGAAGAGAGTAAAAAATATTTCTGGCAGCTTATACAGACTATTGTTATCCTTTAGAACTGACCAGAGCCATCGGGTTCAGATTTCCATTTTCCTAGTGCAGATTTTACCAGCTCAGTGAGTTACCTGCTGTTTTACATTCTCTGCTCAGGTAACTCAGAATTCTATGTTGTTTTACACTTGTGCTCCTCTTTTCCTTATATACAAAAGAATGCCAAGAAGTTGAGACCAATCAAGGGCATACTTGAGGAAAACAAACAAACAGAAAAACAAGCTTACTTTTGTATTGTTTTTAATATTTAAAATTATAAAATAAAGTGCAGTTCTCTGCCTAAGGTTCAGTGTTCTTTGCAGCAGCACCATTTCACACATTAAGAAAATAAGGGATAACAAATACCATTAATTCAAGCAATAATAGAAACTACTAAAGGGATTTTGTCTCATTTGGTGGCTTTTCCTAAAGTTGAATATAGAAGTCACTATTTTCAATACCTCTTACAGAGAACTGAGTGAAAATACCTAGAACCTGTTGAATTTCTTAGTTCAGTGTGCACAGGCAGTTCATCTGTCTGCAGAACAAGTGCTTAACATTTCTTATATATCTCTCATAGAAACTGTATTTCTCTGGATCTATAAAAACTGGCCATGTGACCAAGTTTCTCCCTAAGGAATTAGATCCCCAAATATAGAAATCTAATCTTTAAAAAGAAACATGTTCTCATTCACTTAGTGTACCAAATGTCTCATGAGATATAATGATAAACTTTTACCTTTAGCTAACTGATTGAATTTTTAGTTAATATATACTGACCTAAAGCCACATTCCTTGGTTCCTTGTCAAACTGGTTTTTGTTTTCAATTCAGTACTATTTGAGGAACTGCTTATTGAATAAAGAAAACTTCCATAGTAGCACAAATTTCCAGCATTATTGGCTAATTAAGGCTTTGTCTACGCTGGCAGCTGGGGACTTTAGGCAATCTCATGCCCATATGCACTAGCCATTTACATTGTAAATCTCTTGGCTGGGTCTTAAGTGACAGTCTTGCCTGATGCTGCAAAAAATCTTGGCATGAGGCTGATCTGACCCCTTCATACCATGTGCTTTGAAATTATCTGGGCATGCAATCTGTAAGCTCTATAAATCGATCTGCTGCAATCCCACAAGTCCCTGTTTTTGACTTCTTGCAGTTCCTGCAAATCCTTTCTTTTCTTTTTTTTTTTCCACCCAATCTCAGAAAAACACAGAGAATTCACAATCAACTATTATAAAAGCTCAATTTCATATGCTATAAGGGAAACTGTGGTTCACTTTAGCATTTAGTCAGGTAATATGAAGCATCAGACACATGGTTTACTGTGTTTGGGAATAGGGTGAAAGTAGTCAGGTTCATTGTGAACAATCCAAAACTGGTCACAAGTGTCAGATCAGATTTCCTTTGTGTATGATCAGGACAATGATTCAAGGTAGCTCATGGGAGAGGCATTATACTTAGCAGAAAAAAAAAATGCCTTAGAAACTTGTTTTTTGAACAGGTTTTTCCAAGTCTTTTTGCAAGGATCTTGCTTTTGTTACACGAGCACCTAAGAAGAAATTGAGCCTTTACCTTATATGCCTGTGCAATACATATTGAAGAAAAGTATTTCCAGGACCAAGAGACCAAGAGTCTTGTAAACACAAGGAATGCTGAAACTCCTCAGCCCACTCAGAAAACAGCCTGGTTTTGTTGAGTCCAAAACAGGGCTTTTTTTTTTTTTTTTTTTTTTTTTTCCCTTTTTTTATTTTTTTTTTTGTGGCTAAANTTTTTTCCCATTCTTGACATTTTGTTCAGTGGCTAACAGTAGTTTCAGTATTTATTCTCTCCAGTTCCTCTCCCTTTTCTTTCCTCCAGATTATCTGCATTTCTCACATCATCAGTACTGCATATTCTTCTGATTAAAAGGACGAATGATGATTTATAACATCTGCCTACTTGACCTCTTTCAGTTACACAGCATAGTGCATACAGGTGTAGCACTAGTCAGCCTCTATCCTGCCCAAATTGGAATTATATGTTTGAATTTTTTTCATGAAGTCTTCCTTTTCCTAGGTGGAAATAGAGGTGCTCACACTGGCAGAGGGAGATATTTACATTAAAAGAACAGCATTCCTTTTGGGAGGGACTAAAATTCCAGCTGAGCGAGGGAAGCAGAGGTGGGGATAAGCAGAGCGGACCTTCTCTGCTGAGGCTGCAATGTGAGCAGCCTTCAGGGTGGCCTCGTTAGAAAGGCGGCAATTACTGAACAGAAGAAAATGGCTGCTGAAAAATATCCGCAAGAGATATTGCCTGCCAGCCTGGGAGCTGTGTGCCCAGGAACTAAGCTTTCAAACTAGAAACATCCTTGCGAACTGACGCTGCTCTCCCTGAAGTATAGCTGGGGTACCCAGAAGCCCGAGAGGTTCTGAGACACCACTGATAAGCACAAGAAACTGTAACAGCAATTTATCAGCTGAAAAAGTTGAAACAGTCTGGGAAAACAAAACTGGCTTAAATGAACCAAGTCCATCATCAGCTGTTGGTTCAGGCAAAAAATTGAAATTAAAAGCATCCGTTGGCTCCTCAGAATGGTGATGTCCTATGCTATCTTATGTCTCTATGATATAAAAAGGACTGAATTTTTATCCAAAATGGAGTCTCTGAGAGCTTCTTGCTCTGCATGAAGTCATGGTTCCTGTAGTCCCTGGTGACATGGTTGAGGTGTCAAGACATTTTAACCAAACTGGTTGCAATCTTTTTGTTGCTTGCATCAGAAGAGCAATGAAAATTGAGTTTCGGGAGCTTCTGGAATTAAAACATTTGAGAACCTCTGGGAACAAGAGTGACACCTTTACCACAAATGCCACCCTCAGCATGTTGCTAGACATTGAAATTATTCATGACAGCAGGACAGCAACCTTATCTTTCATCTCTGGAAGGTTAAGCAGACAGCATCTAAGGAAAAATTTCAGATTGAAGGAAAAACATTTATTTAAATAGGTATTTATTTGCATTTTCACATCTTACACTACATTACTTTAGATCCCAGTCTGGGAGATATATTTGTCAGCAATGCTTGAAATCTTCCATGGCTACAAGAAGTGTTTCTGGGGGCCATGTGTTGAGTCTTCCAAAACAATATCTAAGATAGTACCTGTCTGGGAGGGGCACCCTCACATTTCATACCTGCCTAAGGTAGATAAGATCTAGCAAGTGGATAGATGAGCACAGTTGGTACACTCATGTCTGAAAAGGAAAAAGCATTTTTGAATTCCCTGAATTATTGCAAGTTTAATCACCTGGAAAGTTCCCTTAAAGCATCTCACAAAGACATTAAGTAATGCATCAAAGAGTCTGACTTTATTGAATGACTAAAACCACATGCAAATGCAGGAAGGGATTACCTAAGTCTTGGCAATGGTTGTTGACTGTGGATGTTCATTCTGAAACAACGTGGTCAAATGCTACAGCTGGGCAGCAAGCACACACTGCTGGCTCACATCCAGCCTTTCATCCACCAGCACCCCCAAGGCCTTCCCAGCAGGGCTGGTCTCAATCCCCTTCATCCTGCAGCCTCTACTGGCATCGGGTTGCCCCAGCCAAGGTGCAGCACTTTGCTCTTGGCCTTGTTGACCCTCATGAGGTTTCCATGTGCCTATTCCCTGGGCTTGTCCAGGTCTCTCTGGGTGGCATCCAGTCTTTCAGGAGTGACAGCTTGCTGTCCTTGGCAAACTTGCTGAGGATGCACTTGATCCATCATCTGTGTCATTAATGAAGACATGAGCACTGGTCCCAGTACAGATCCCTGAGGGACACCTCTTGTCACTGATGTCTGTCAGGACACTAAGCCACTGACCACTATCCTGTTGCCACCATCCAACCAATTCCACATCCAAGCTGGGAAGCCTTTTCTGTCTTAGTCACACGTGATTTTGAGGGGTATAAGGAAAATTTAGTTTTTAACCTGGCTGTTACTGTAGACACCAGTAGTATGTGATGTATGCAGTGCAGTCAGAGTGTGAAGTTGTCTCTGGTTAATTCACCTGCTGATAGTCCCATAAATTAGTATGGCAGTCATGGTACTACAGATTTCCGTACCTCTGGAATTTCATATATATTCTGAAGGTATTCTTTGTAACAGGCATTCTTTGTCCACTTATTTGTATCGCATCTGTTGAAGTTTCTTTTAATCCCTGACATTTACTTAGGCATTATCATTTAAAAATCAAATCCACCCCTACAATCATTTCACAATCACTTCAGCTTGGTTTAACATAGAATGACTCCCAGCAACTCCCAAAGGAGTGTAATATTTGAAGACTCCTGATATTTAATTTCTACTTTAATGGACAAATACAAATGTATCTAGTAGCTTTACTCTTATTTCTATAGGATTAAAAATAAATGAAGTGTTATACTGTCCTTGTAAAACAAATTCCACCATACAGTACTGATATGAGGGTTGCAGGACAAAGAAATGATCCAGTTCTCAATGCTGGAGTTCTGTGCTGGTGCTTGCCTCAAATTATGCTGGATTTGCACAGCTTTGGTATGCAGGGAAGTGTAAAAAATATCTTTTAACACTGAAAACCACACTATCAGCGGGGGACCACAGCAGCTCTCTTTGTGTTCTCTAATACCATGTGTATATTATGGAATAGGCAGTTTTTGGCAATCTTGATGGATTACCAGCTAAGGGCTCCCTCACAGTAGGGCTGTTCCCAGCTAGCTTTGCGGAATCCACTTGCTTTCTCCAGAGTTTAAGTGTCAACAACGATTTCCAGCAACTTGTGATATAGTGGGCCTCAGTAATATTTAATACAGTTTTGCAAATATCAGGTGACAGAAGTTTAAGCACTCTGAAAAGCAGGTTGGAAAAATGATTGGAATAAGTAATTAGATCATTTAAAGATTTTAACCTGAAGAGTAAATCATGTTCTCCAGACTTAATGTAGGACAGATGTTTGCTACGATTCTTATGGCTCCATGTCAGAAGAAGTCATAGAATCATAGAGTCACAGGATATCCTGGGTTGGAAGGGACCCTCAAGGATGACTGAGTCCATCTCCTGGCCCTGCACAGTAGTTTTAATGTTGCAATTTAACAAAAGGAAGGAACATTGCAAATATTTGCATTGGTGAGAATATACTGTTATTTGGTATTTGGAGTAACCATAAAAATAGAAACCCTGCATTAAGTTCAAGGGCCCTGTATGTTCATAGCATTAATGGTGAAGGATGATATTCTGTCTGCCTATCTGCCCTGGCCCTGAAAGGGGTAATATATAAAGCATAAAGAACCATAATTGCAAAGCAGCTGGTTAACCAGTCTGAAGAAAGTGCTGAAGAAAAGGAAATACCCTCTTTTGCTTCATTTGCTTCCATTTAATTTGCTTCAATTAGATCCCTAGAAATAACTAAAAAATTCTAGTTTAGTCATTCACTTCCAGTTATAAAAAGATTTGCCACTGGAGAATTATTATTTAAAAGTAGAATATGCCTAAATAGGCCTTACATATTATTGCAATAACCAGATCCATTGGTATTCATATGATCTGTTGGGGTTTTTTTGAGACACAGTCATTATTTCTATAGTTTAAAATCATCAGAAACATTCTCTCACAGAACCCGGGAAATTCAGGTGAGCCCATTTCTGGTCTCTTTCCTTACTCAACATATGCTGTGGGATTTCATGTCATATTTCCCAATACGGGGAAATAAAGATTTGAGAAAAAAAATCCTCTCTTGAAACCAAAACAAGTGGATGTTGCAAAGATGATCTAAACCTTTACAGTAATTGCTCTGCCTATGTGATCTACATATATATGTGATTGCCACTTGCCGGTTTGTTCACCTAAAAAAAGTCTCTTCCATGACATCTCAGTGATAGTTTACAACCAGTTCTCCTGGAAGTCAGTGGTAATAATAGCTTATTTGCGTTTCCTTCTGGATGAACATAGAGATGAATCAAGGATGTCAAAGTTTGAACCACGTCAAATGAATCTTCAGATATTTGATATTTTCTTATTATTTTTATATAGCATTGTCTCTGATATAAATTAATATAAAATTCTACTCCAATCTGGATATATAACCTTTTCCAACACAGTATGGTTGTATGGTTATATGGTTATATGGTAATAGATTATCCCATAACCAAGAAATATAGTGCCTGTTGCTTAACTTCATTTTTAGAGGCAAGACACAAGTATTTATAAAGACATACCATCTCTGACAATATTTCAGACAACTGCTGACTACTCTCAGTATTAAAATATTACTCCAGTGTATCGAATGGTTAACAAAATCATTAATTTCCTTTAGTTGGCACTGAATGATGATCATACAATATGCGACCTTTCCAATGCTTATAAATATTATAGATGTTTTTACAGAAGTTTCAACACTGTGTCAAAATATTTACTTATTGTGGATATGGGCTTATAATGAGCTAAAGGATTCTGCCTCATTCATCCAAAAGAATTGAAGGCATAATTGAGTGAAAACAATTTCTCCCAGCCACCTGCATGAGGAGCCTTTTCCCTGTAACCAAGTATATCATATTTGTTACTGACAGTGTCACATTGAACTTCATTAACCAACAACTGAATTGTGCAAAACTGATTAATTATAATTTTAGTCTACTATGCTTATTATTGCAAATGCATCCCAACTAGAATAATTAACCTTATTAATTGCAATAGCACAGTGATATTTTTTTAGTTTGTGTTTGACATGGAGATTGTGTGTGGTTGGACAGGGAAACAGTGTAATTATTGACAACTGAAGGGAGTTTTTGTCACCTTTGCAATGTCTCTGAAAAGTGAGAGTGATGTTTTGCTAGCTGACAACTTTATCTTTTAGCGCTTTCACTACTAAACAACAATTTTGGGAGCAGTGGAACTACTGAAGCTGCAGATGGGATTCAGCTGGCAGACTAAGACATCTACACTTAGGTGGCTACAGGTGGTGTGCGTCGGGTGTTCAAATCATTGTGCAGTCAACAGAGTTCAGATAGTTCAGGGAATTCTGCACTTGTTCAGCTGATCAAGTGTCTAAAAAGCCGAAAGATTATCATACCTCTCTGCTGTCAGGGGCACAGATTTCCATTTCTGTTCTCTGTCTAGTCATTAATTTCCATATAATTTTAGAATAGAATCATAAGGAGTTTGGGTTATAAGTGATCTTTAAAAGGTTATCTTTTTCCAACCACCCTGAAATGATCATGGGCACCTTCCACTAGACCAGGTTGCTCCAAGCCCCATCCAACCTGGCCTTGGACACTTCCAGGGATGTGGCATCCATGAGTTCTCTGGGCAACCTGTGCCATGGCCTCACCACCCTCATAGGGAAGAATTTCTTGCTAATATCCAATATAAACCTTCCCACTTTAGTTTAAAGCCATTATTGCTTGCCCTATCACTCCATGCCCTTGTCAAAATTCCCTCTACAGCTCTCTTGAATTCCCTTTAGGTACTGGAAGGTGCCCTAGGGTCTCTCTGGAGCCCTCTGTCCTCCAGGCTGAACAGCCCCAACTCTCTCAGCCTTTCTATAGTACCTGCAATGAGTGTGATGCCATGAAGTGAAGCAACTTTAGGAAATAATCCTGAGCACTGGCACCTGTATTTGCATGGCCTGCTGGTGGCCTGGGACAATTTGCAATCTCACAAATAATTTCTGGGCATGATCTGAGAGTTAACATGTATGAAAAACCACTAAAAGACTGTTTGGATGTGGCTGATTTTAGAAGTTACAAAACTGCCATAGGACAGCATGGCTTGTCTGTGTGCTGGTGTCTGTGGGCTCAGTTCTGAGTTTAGCTACAGCAAGAAAAATACACCTTTTTTGTCAAGCATAGTAGGTTGGGAGAGTGGGTTCAATTGTTAAATATGCCAAAAATAGACATAGAACTGAAAGGTGAGTAGAAATCTTGACAGCATTTAAACCAGTCTAACAACACAAGGTGAAGCAAGCACGAATCAATTATACCAGCCTGAAATAATGTAATTAAAAATCTTTATTACATGCTGTTCCATGCTGTATAGAAGACCTTTCCTACTTTGCTTTGAAGATCATTCATTGAATGAAACAACCCTGTCTTTCAAAGCAACGTGGTTTTGAAGAATCAGCCAGGAATTCTTCTCATAGTTGAGATTTGACTTGATTTTTTCCCTTCATTATTAGTATAAAAAAATAAAATACATATATATCTATAGATCTGGACTGGTTTACAAAACAGATACAGATCCTTAAATCCATAGTGCTCTTTCTGAAGTACATATGTCATAGAGAGTAAGTCTCTGTTACCATGTAACAGGTCTTGATTCTGAGTTGGAAAGCCTGTTGTTCCTTTGTCATATTGTCTTCTTATGACTTATTAAACAAATTATTCTTACCCCCGAACTTTTTATTACTCTGTTCTGAAATTATAGAATACAATTGACTGGAGCAGGCTACGGGTTTAATGAATTGTTTTTCATAGAATCATAGAATCAGCTAGGTTGGAAAAGACACCTGAGATCGAGTCCAACCTTTTTCTGGAGCTTTCTCACTTTCTGTTCCCTGCTTAGGTCTTCATACCTATCAAGATAATTTTTTAAATCTTGGAAAAAAAACCCCAAGTCCCCACATCAAATCCTCTTATGAAAAATCCTGTTGTGGTCCATAGTAGACACAAAAAAATAGTTTAATCCAGATATCTTTAGAAATATCTAGGAGTACTGCTTGTCTGCATTGCAAATATTATTTTACTCTTCTCAGGTGTGGAATTGTTTGGTAGAGGATCATCACAAAAAAGTCAAGGTCTTTAAGGCTATCTCCTGAGAACGTTTTCTTTACTGGTATACTTTTGTCACTATGCTAAGCCTATTTACAGAGAGTCTGTCATAGAAAAACATTTTGCAAGAAATCTCTATAACCTTTAAAACCTTGCTTTTCCTGTTGACTCAGCTGATCCCCTTCCACTCACATATGAAGCAACTTTCAAACGTATTTGTTGAAATATGAGTAAAGAGCAATCAGAGGAAACATAGACACATTCACAGCTGAAATGCCTCAGTATGTCCTTATTGGTACATCTATGTTCCTTTTTTTTGATAATCCTCTAGAAGAGCAGTTGAGAAAAAATATATAACCTGAAAGTAAATTTTCCCCACATCACAGAAATTCTGAATGGGTTTTTGACTTGGATTCATTTTTTGAGTTATATTAATTACATTTGATAGGATCTACATTTAAGATAGACCCATATGGGTTTGTTTGTTTGGGAGACATTTAGTTCTATCAAGAAAAAAAATCTAGAAGTAGATGAAAATTTTAGTTGACTGTTTAAATTACCTGTGAATTAGAAGCAGCAAAGTACCTTTGAAAGGATTCTTGGCTAAGACAACACAAATTCAACAAATCTCTTTCTTTTTCCATTTGCTAATTGACTAAATAATTATAAGGCATGATTTGGTTATATTTGAGACAGAGGAGAATGTTTTATATTGGAAATTATCTCCAAACTGTTTGTTTGTTTGTTTAATTGGAGAAAGAATTAATGAAGAATCAAAAAATCAATAGTTGACTTATGTTACCTATCTTGACTCCTATAATGCCTTTGTCACAATCCCATGCAATATTCCCATAGTAGCAGGACAAGGGGAAGTGACTCCAAACCGAATGACAATAGAGCTAGGTTAGATATAAAGAAGACTTTTTTTTTTTTACTGTGAGGGTGGGAAGGCCCTGGCACAGATTTCCCAGAGAAGCTGTGGCTGGCCCATCCCTGGAAGTGTCCAAGGTCAGGTTGGACGGGACTTGGAGCAACCCGGGATAGTGGAAGGTATCCCTGCCAATGGTAAGGGTTGTGGAACGAAATGACCTTTAAATGACCATTCCAACCCAAACCATTCTATGATTCTAAATTAAAATTTATATAATCACTTAACATTCAGATAAAGAATCAGCATCCTCATCTGCTGACCCATCAGCTGACAAGTCAGTGTAGGAGAAACTCTGTAAATACATATAGCTTGCCAAGGCTTTTTTTGTGTTTTTGAACGGTAGTTAATACTTAATGACTGCAAAATTTCCCTCCTAATTTCTTTGTCCTTTGCCT
The DNA here is from genome assembly GCA_013400415.1 of Scytalopus superciliaris. Classification (NCBI taxonomy): domain Eukaryota; kingdom Metazoa; phylum Chordata; class Aves; order Passeriformes; family Rhinocryptidae; genus Scytalopus; species Scytalopus superciliaris. The sequence goes on from VXBX01000381.1 coordinate 48,601, forward strand.
TTAAAAAATCATAATAAGAAATTTTCAGTACCAAAGAAGCAATGTCAGATGCTGGTCTCTAGCTGTAGTAATTTTTTTTTTTTTGAGAATACTAATTAATTTCAGCCAGAGAAAATGAGAAAATGATTTAATACTTATTTAACTGTAATTAAGTAAAGCAAAGCTTATAAGTATATTCTGAATTTGTGGATTCTAATTCAACACTACTGTTAGCATTCCCTAGAGACATTATCTGTTCATTATAGCAAATTATATTAAAGATACAATTTAAGATGTGCAGAATTTTCAATGCAAGGCAATAAAAATGTCTTCTAGCAAAACCCATGAGTTCAATTACAAAGCAGTTAATAAGAATTACAATAAGTGACATGATTGTAAACTATCAAACCTATAAGAAGCTTCCAATAATTTTAAAAAGATTTTTTAAAGTTTATAAATGGGAACTAGACCTTTGGTCAGATGGTAATAAACTCTTCTTAACTTCTAAAATTATCAATGTATGTGTAGAGGAGAAATGGTAATTGCCCTTTAGATGAATAAAAATTATTGCAATGTGTTTATTCTGCTGTGAACTCTGATCTCACTCAACAACAAATCCATCTTCTCTCAGTGCTTAAACTTAAAATTAGATATATTTGCATAAAACAAATATAAATGATCGGGAAATTATATTTCTTGTTATAGTAACTAAGGTCATTATGCACCTTATGCTTTCACAAAAATCAAGAAGCAGAAGTTTACTTGTCGATTATTATTTTTAAAATCAAGAGACAGTTTCAAAGAATGATTATTATAAAAAAAATAGTGTGTTCAATTTTTATTTTTCTCCAGGAGTGTTGATACAAAGAAGATTTATTGAGAAAATTNATGACCACAATTTTTTTTGTGCAGTCATATCTGTTGAATATGTTTATGGTTTTGATTTCGATATTACAGACTCAGATGGAACAACACTGGTAATCGTCTATTTTAGAAGGAAGAACTTCATTATTGTGAGGGTGACTGAGCANAGATGGTAATAAACTCTTCTTAACTTCTAAAATTATCAATGTATGTGTAGAGGAGAAATGGTAATTGCCCTTTAGATGAATAAAAATTATTGCAATGTGTTTATTCTGCTGTGAACTCTGATCTCACTCAACAACAAATCCATCTTCTCTCAGTGCTTAAACTTAAAATTAGATATATTTGCATAAAACAAATATAAATGATCGGGAAATTATATTTCTTGTTATAGTAACTAAGGTCATTATGCACCTTATGCTTTCACAAAAATCAAGAAGCAGAAGTTTACTTGTCGATTATTATTTTTAAAATCAAGAGACAGTTTCAAAGAATGATTATTATAAAAAAAATAGTGTGTTCAATTTTTATTTTTCTCCAGGAGTGTTGATACAAAGAAGATTTATTGAGAAAATTAACTGTTAAGGTGTTTTATATGATCAATCAGAGAGAGTAATGTTTATTTTTCAAAATGCTGAAGAGGACAAAGAGAAAAATCAGTGAAAGTTTTCAATTTAATTTACTTGCAGGACAGTCAATTTTTCATGTATCCTAAACATACTTTATCTTTTTTTTTTTATCCTTTTACTTATCACATAAATGAAGAGTCTCAGATGTCTGATGCAGAAGTAAAAGCGTTTTACTTTACAATATCACCATGAAAAGAATGTNGTTCTGTAGCTTATCTGGGTAAATACGGCAGACCTCATGAAAACATCGACATCATGGCAAATAAAAGGAGTGGGTAAAGTCACCTGGAGTGGAGCAGAGCAGAACACAGCAACTGAACTTACACTGAATATTATTGTAGCATCCTTATAAATACAGGTGTCCGCAGCAGAAGTGAAGTGATGGGGAAAAGGTGGCGTTTCAATGATGTGATTTCTACTGAAGATTTTAGTATTTCCTGAAGGATGAGATAAACTGAAAACTGGAAATATCTATTTTCTCTTCTGACCACAACAGGGAGACTCCTGGGCTTCCAAAGTGATTTTGATTTTGTTGTTTTTCAGAACTGCACATACTGGACCTTCAGGACTTATTTCAACTTCCACTGTGCAAGCAAATTACCTGAAGAGGAGTATCTAAGCAGAGAACAATTACTCTCTCATGTTTGTAGCTGAATGACCTAGGGAAAGGACAAACATACAGAGGACAAGATGTTCTTTTTATCTATGAGAAAAATATCATTGAACATCTGGCTCCTAATTATAAATTAAATACAGTCACAAGTATGTCTGTGTATATATGTATCCTTAGCATATATACATATATGGAATTTAGTCTTTCCTCCTTATTGACATTTTAAAGTGGAATTTTTGTCTCCTTAATCTCAGAATTTATATTTCAAACATTACTTACAAAATTTAACCACAAAACTTGACAAGTCCCCAAAAAAACCCAACCCCAACCACATTTTGAAAAACATTATTGGCAGGGACTTTCTTTCCTTTCAGGTTTACCATCATTCTTCATGGCATTAATGTGGAGAGTAGTTCTTTTTTTTTTTTTTTTTTGGAAATGAGGACAGCTCACTGCAATGGTACATGCAGCAAAAACACATTCACCTTCACTATCCTGGTGTGGGAAATTTCTGAATGAACAAGTGCCATGTTTTAGACTCTTGATGTTAATTTTTTTCTTCTCTCTTTTCTTTTTTTTTCCCCCTGCTGCTAATAATAATAATAAAAAATCACTTAAAAAAATCACTAAATTGGTATATTCTACAACTACTAGTGCTACTCCTTATAAAAAACAAGGAAACACAATTTAAACGTAGATATCATCATCAGTTTCAGCAATGAGGTGCTCCTAAGACGTAGGTATGAAGTAGGAACAGTGACTCAAATTAGCAACATAATCACTGAGGTGGAAAAGGAACATCAAATATCCTGGCTGACGTCCTACTTGTTTGGATGAATGAGCTGTGGCAGTGTTGACTCAAAGGAGGAATTCTGGAGTCACATAGTCCCACATTCTACTCCTTGTGGAATTCAGCAGGAATTTTCTGAATGAAAAAAATTAGTCTTTGACCCATCTTTTGGGGTTCTTTACTCTAAGAGGGTTTTTAAAAGAAATTAATAATGGACGAGTTCTGTTTAAAAAGTAATTTATTGAGTAAGACATTATTAGTCTCTTCCTATTTCTATGTACACTGAACTATCAACTTATTTGATATCTGAAGATCTTTATAGACATTAATAACATCATTTTATGTAAGAAATTAAATATGGTTGAAATCAAGATCTGATAACCAGAATAATAATGTTGGGGGCTGGACTAGATGACTTTTAAAGGTACCTTTCCAACACAAACCATCCTCTTACTCAGTGTTTAAAACTAACAGTCTGTACTACTTGGATAAGAATGTTCAAAAGTTCAAGGAATTAATAAAAATGCCACAACTCTTCTCATTCAGGTCTTTGATTTTGGCTGAACTCAGTGCTGAGCCCACTTTCAACTTTGATCACTCAATCACTTTGAGACAGGAAGACATAAACTGTGCGTATTTTTAAGTGCCACCTTTATTTCTACAAAGCCCGTGCAAGGAAAATGTCTGTCCTTGCTTAATCACCTAAGAGAACTGTTTAGATAAACCTCTCCAGTTGCAGACTGTTATATAATTCCTTTATATTAGGAAAAATATCTTTCCTGAAAGAGTGGTTAAGGATTGGAACAGGCTGCCCAGGGAAGTGGTGGAGTCACTATCCCTGGAACTGTTCAGAAAATGAATAGATGAAACACTTCATGATATGGTTCATGGTAATAGTCAAAGGTTGGGCTTGATGATCTTGGAGGCCTTTTCCAATAATTCTAAGATTCTCTTCCATAAAACTCGGAGGTGTTTTAATGGTTTGGTCCATTATAACATATTAGTGCACAGATAACAAAGTCCCACTTGTGTTTTAAACAAAGTGAATGGATGTTGGTACACACTCTGTTTAACTGTGAAAATATTTTGCAAATATTGAAGGGAACCTACATAGAGTAAGGTGTTATATTTTAAAAATTCAGTTCTCCAGCTCCTCTAGTTCAATCTATAACCATTTCAGAGCTGTAGCTGTCTCTTTCACAACAATAAAATCCCCCAGAGGCTGGTGCCCCATGTCTTTTTACAAATAGGCACATAAGTGTCCCTTTCATAGAATAGTCAGTGTTGAAATTCCTGACTAGGTTCAAGTTGACTCAGAAAGATGACATGCCCTTGTCCTGCCATTTGAGGAAGCAGACCTTGTCATCATCCTCTGAACGTGCTCCATGTAACACAGAGACAGGACTCCACAGGGAATCCTGGACACTGTTTTAATGTAATAGATTGTAACATCAACAGCAGAATCTCCTGGAAGCAGTTGACAACGTTCCATTTCCTAACACTTCAGTGGCTAAAATACATTGAAAAAGTGTGCAAGGAAAGGGCTGAGTTTCTTTTTTTCTGAAACGGAAGTTCAAATGTTTGAGGTTTTCAACTCCAGCACTCACAACTTCCTGCTTCCAACTCCTGATTTAATTTCCATCCTGGTGTCCCTTTAGAAACCTGTGCCTTTGTTTCTTGCTCAGTGCCTGACTTACGTGAAAGGGGTTCAATGTTGCAGTGAGGATGAATAAATTAGCATCAGCAAAGTGCTCAGCACAGGGGTGGTGGATGTCAGGAAAGAAACAGAAATATGGATCATTGACCAGGCCTTCCCATTTAATTGTGGTTTGGTTAATCTTTAACAACCTTCTTTCTGGAAGAACTGTTTTTTTAATGTCATTTAACTTCTGCCTCCATGTAACTGTATTATATTCTGTATCTATATACTGGAAGCGTATTGTTCTATATAGCAACAAACTACTGTCTATACATACATGTATCTGTACAGAGGAGGAGGGAGAGCAACTGAGAGATACTTTTTGAAAAATACTAGAATTAAATATTTTTTCAGCACAGTGAAGTTTGATTGAATGGTTCTTTGTGTTACATCATTCTAGAGCACATAAGCCTCTAAAAATGTAAGCAGTAAGTTTTATCCTAATAAACAGTGAACATAAATAGTTCAATGATCATTAAATTTAAGATAAAATAGTCAATTAAATTCTCATATTCTCTCACTTTGGTGATCACTTCCCCATCCCATTTCCCTCCTATTTTATCATATCTATGCTATATTTTAATTTTGACTTATATTTTTTGAGCATAATGTGACTGCATCGCTGCTATAGGGGCTGAGAACTGAGTGACTGGAGAGTCACTTAGGGCAGGATCCATTTCCCTTACTTTTAGACATGGCCTTTATAATGCTTTTAAGTTCTTCATCTAGACTCTTCATAGTCAGGAAGAAAAGCTCCTGGTTGCAAAGAATCTCATCCTGACTGGATGGCTAATAGTGCTTACACACACCAATTTAAATTTTTTCTCAGTTTAATCATTGGTCAGAAAAGAGCTAATGTAGACTCACTGTAGCATCACTGTAAAATAAATATTTCCTGAAGCACAACTGATTTTGATTTCTGTATTTCTCTGTCCAGATGTAGAAGACTGAAAACAAAGGGTGCCTTGCTGAAGGGGACTCGGAAAAATCTAATTTTACCAACTACATTTTCTTCCAAACTGAGGTCAGTCCCTTTTTCAGTGAACCCACATACATTAGTCTGGGGTTTGTCGCAGAGAGGAATGTCAAACAGCTGTAGAAACCATTGTAAGTTAATTCTTTTACTACTCAATACTTAATTAGGAAGGAAAGACAAATCTTGAAGCAATGTCAGTCTCTACCACAAAGGCTGTATCATGCACCCCACTGGGCATGTACACACACAAATACAGATGTTCCGGAACACTTGTACTCACTTGAAATAGCGTGTTTGCAACTGTTAGTGATTTCTCTGAGGCTGTTGTGGCATCTTAAATCTCCTCCTATGCCATGCACAGAGCGGGTTGACATGTCAGGCAAAAATTTCATTTTGTGGCTGTGACAGAAGTGTGAAGGTTTTTATGGAGATAGATGTGATGATGAGTAGCAAGAAGGATCAGTGGGGTTCCTAAAGAAGATATGGGTTTGAAGGAAGTTTCACGGATGTGAAGGGGGGCTTGGGGATGAGACTGAGAAGGTATAATGAAGATCTGAGGAGCAGTGAATGATTTTGGGAATTTGTTCCAGGGAGAAAATTACCTTTCCCCCTTCCCTACCTTTCATTAACCTCTCCTTGGCAGCTGATCAGACTGGTAAGTTGCAGTGGGTCTGTAGCACACTCAAGAGACTGCTAGATTCCTTCTCCCCAAGAAGCACCTTCTATCTCAAACATTCCTTTATAGGATTGTAGAATCATAGTATGATTTAGACTGGAAAGGACCTTAAAGCTTGTCTTGTTCCAAGTCCCTGCCATGGGCAGGGACACCTTACACTATCCCAGGGTGCTCCAAGCCCCATTCAACCTGGCCTTGAACACTTCGAGGGATGGGGCAGCCACAGCTTCTCTGGGCAACCTGTGCCAGCGCCTCACCATCCTCATTTTTAAAAAAGTCTTTTTCATGTTTAATCTACCGCTATCCTCTTTCAGTTTAAAACCATTGCTCCTTGTTCTGTCACTACAGGCCCTGGTGAAAAACCTCTCTCTGCCTTTCTTGTAAAATGTCCCACATAGAAGGACCTCTGAATCCACTCCAACGGGTCCATGTCTTTTCTGTACCAGGGAACTCAGATCTGGACACAGTGTGAGGTGGAGTAGAGGGGGTGTATTACCTCTCTTGGCCCTTTGGCCACCCTTCCTGTGATGTAGCCCAGAAATCAATTGGCCAGGGTTGACTCCTTGGGACTCTTGGGCTTCCATCACTCCAGGGAAGACTGAGAGAGGATCTGTCCAGTCCTGCCTTAGAGAAATGAAACGGGGAAGAGGAATTCTAGGCAAAGCCTGGAGCAGCCATGGGAAACTGGGCTCAGGGAAGGAAAAGGCACAGGAAAGACAATGGCAGTGCTGAGAGGAACATAGAAATGTGTCTCTGGTCACTTGTTCTACTTTAATGCAGCAGAAATGAAAGTAATTTGTCTCAGACTTCAAATTCTATCTCTTTCTCGCTAATTTCTACCTCCAAACAGTTCAGGAGGCTGAAAACCTGCTTGGACCTGATGAACTAGAAAATCTACTACAGTTTGGCTGCTATTCCCAGGGATTTGATCTCCTGCGTAATAAGAAAACAATTACCCCATGAAGTTTCATTGCATTCAGGGTCACAGCCTGGAACCGACAGCAAACACTGCTCCAGACTCCTGGTCTGACCTGGTGAAATAGGTGAGCTCAGCCCTGTAACGTCCCTGTGAGGTGAATTTTGCCAACAGTAAAAATCTGAGCAAAGCGTTATGTTAAACTTTTCCCATTGTGCTTCCAAGTGAAAGACATAGAATATTGAATAACAGGAGAAAACCTAGACCAGAATATCACTCCTGTAGCTCAGATAAAGTTAAAACCAAGCACACCAAAAATCAACATCTGAAACTATTTCATGTCTGATTCCTTTAAATGGAGGAAGCCATGCTCAAAGGCCCAGTAAATCACATAGCAAAACATTCACACATCCAGCTTTACATCATGGGATCAGAATATAGATATGTAGTTGGATACTTGGACAGTTTGATAGTGGTAGTTTCAGCAGTTCCCACTGACTAACTTGCTTTCACAAGAGTCAGATTCCCCAGCAGTTGCTCACCCAGCACAACTCCATGGCTGATTATGTGATGCCTTCATTATTCAGTGCTGCTGAGGAACCACAGGATGATGAATCAGACAACTGATGGGTTTCTCTTAAAAAGGTCTCAAAAGATGTGTTATAACACCCTTGTTTCAAACTCCATCTTCCCACTGATATCTTTGAGTCTCAGTCCACCTTCTTGCCTGACCAGGCTTCCTTAGCCAATGGAAACCAAGACACAGCAATCTGACACTGAAAACCAAAGTCGTGGAACTGGTGTCGAAATGAACAGCTTAAATAACAAACAACCCAAAAAAAGCCAGAAGATCTGGTGTGGAATCACAGAATCTCAGAATGGGTCAGGTTGGAAGGGACCACCAGTGGGGTCATGTGGTCCAACCTCCTTGCTTAAGCAGGGTCTTCCCAGAGCACATTACTGTCTACTTCACATTAAAGGTTTCAATTTCTTATTTGAATCACATTTTGATTCAAATTCTGCCAAAGCTGTCAATGAAGACTCATTTCTGTTTCCATCAAAAGCGCACAGACAAGGAATCTGATACACAGAGACCCTAGATGAAGGACTTGAAAAATACACAAGTTTTTTAAACTCTTTCAAATCACTTTTAGGACACTAAAAATAATGTCCAAGAAAGCTCTGAGATTAACTCATTCTTAGTTATCCATTACTCATGGAATGCTGGGCTAAGTGCAATGGTGTGGAATAAGAAAATGTGTATTCAAAGCCTACACATAGGTGGGTTTATGCTACACCATTGTACTTAATCCTCTGTTCACTAAAGCACAGTGCAAAAATAAATTGGCATAAAATAAAATACATTCTGAAAAGAAGTAGGAAGTTCCTCCTGACTGACAGCGGCTTGCACTGCCAGGGCTTGTTCTATATTCATACTTACAAAATGCAGATTATATTTCTCTCATGCTGGCAAGCCAATAACTAAGCTTCACTGCTTTTGGCATCCACTAGATTTTTGTCATACCTCCCTAATATGCCTTAAGGGTACTTGTTGATACCAAGAATTGAAACAAAGCTTATGCTTTCGGTTGCCAAGTCACTTCAGCCAGATGGAAACATAAATCTGGAGCCAGAAAATATTATTACTGTTATTTGAATTTGGAATGTAAATGGTGGCTTTGTCTTTTACCATGTAAATGTTTCTTCTTGTCGTGGAAAAGTCTAACATAAGAAAATATCTATCTTGTTCAGGCTTCCTTTGTTGCTCGCCTAACAGGTTGGTTGTAATATGTTGGGAGGTCTATAACCCATCTATATGATAAATAAATAAATAAATAATGTAGCATTTTCCTCTATGGAATTTACTTCCTTTTCAGCTGGGAAAGGAATAACAATGAATAATGGGTGTAAGGTGAAGTCAAACTAATCACAGCAGAGAACCACATGTATTTTACACAAAAGGTTGAACATTCCTGGTAGTTCATCTTGGTGCCTTTACATCAAGACTGGATGTCTTTATGAAATATCTACTCTCATGCAACTTTGGGGGGTTTAGTGTAATACAGTTATATCAGGACATGATCTTATTGCTGTATTGCACAAAAGATGTCAGAAGTTTTAAGCATCCCTTTACAAAGCTATGAAATTCCAAAGTCAACAGCAAGTCTTAATTGGGGATTGTGCACAGGACATCTTTAAAATAGCAGTACATTATGGTTGTTTGTGGGGTGTTTTTTGTATAAATGTTATTTTTCTCCATAATTTGTTTAGGAAGATTTAATGAAAGGAGAAAAGTGACATAAAATAGAGAGTAAAGTATCATTGCAACACTGACCTACTTCAATTAAAGGAGGTGTTTCCCTGTGTGTAATAAAACAGACACTGAGGTACTCTACTGAACATCAATAATTTTTTGGTATTTACTCCTGAGACTGGCAATGAAATTTATATTCAAAAGATAATAACTATATTAGCCAATGTGTATTACCATGGAATCATAGAATCACAGAATCCTAGAATGGTTTGGTTGGAAAGGACATTAAGGATCATTTATTTCCAGCTCCTCAAATGGGCGGGGACATCTTCCACTACATTGCTCCACAGGTTGCTCCAAGCCCCAACCATCTGACCTTGAACACTTCCAGGGATGGGGCAGCCACAGCTTCCAGTACCATTATGTATATTTATCTTATGGAAACTACCTGGATTTAAGAGAGGTCATCTGAAAAACACAATGCTAGCTGAGCATGGTGAAGCCTTTAGCAGCTGTTCTTTCATCACTGTAGTCAATGCAGCCCCATCCTGTTGTACCTGTATTATACCCATATATTCTCCTCAGGGGACACTAATTCAATTAAGTTGACGTTTTCACTGCCCCAACTGCAGTATTTCCTTCAGCTGCTCTACAACAAACAGCAGTGAAATAATCAGGCTCAGTTAACTTTCCCCAGTGTTGGACCAGGCCAGACTTTTGCCCTGCAGAGCTATGATTTAAAGAAACGGGCCGTATTTTCTTCAAATATGAAACTGCCCATGGAAGCAAAAACTCATGGGCTCACATTGTGGGAAACAACACCTTCCTGATTTAGACTTTGCAATTTTATCTTCTGTCCAGCCCAGAGAGACTGGAGAGAAGTAACATCAGTCAAGCTAGGACAAAACCTAAGAGAAAAAGTGAGAGTTGAGAAGAAACCAGTGGTACTTTTATGTATGCCTCATCTCATAGCAAATAAATGGCAGGAGCACTGGAGACTTTTCCCAGTGTCCGTGCAGCCCAAGGGATGGGGGGCGGTGGGCTGGCTGGTTCAGTGATGTGCTGGATCCCCAGACCTACCTGACTCGGGGGCCAGCCCTCTCACAAGACTGCCCAGGCACCTGCATCACACTGCCTGATGTCCGAGTCAGGAGCCAGATGGTCTGGGAGTCTGGAAAAAACACGAGGACCGACGCTTCCAGGGCAATCTGCATACGTGCAGCCTTTCCAGGGCTGATCCGGAGCCGCGAGCCTTCCAGCCTGAGCAGCCCGGATGGAGCCTGGCCAGTGCCACGTCAAAAGGCACTGCTGTGACAGACCAGATTGTCCCTCCCTGTCAGCAGCTGTCAGGGTACCCAGGGAGTGCGTTTTGCTTCGGGATCACACGTGTACCAGTATCGCTGAAAGGAACCCGTGCAGAGTCTCTTTTTTTTCCCCTTCCCCCCGGATAGATCTGTGTTTCTGGCTGTCGCTGCTTATGCAGGATGTTTTCTCTTCTGTAAAAATCCCTGTTCCCCAAAACGCCGGCTTTACTGTGATGAAAAAAACCCGTGCTGCTAGCGCTGCGGATTTTTACCAGAGGTGAAAAGCACCATCTAGTGGCACCTGGGGGATCTCACGGGGAACAGAGAAATCCTGGCTCTTCCAGAATCATAGGATCATTAAAGTTGGAAAAGACCTTTAAGATCAGCACTACCAGGTCCACCACTAAACCTGGTCCCTGAGTGCCACATGTACACGTATTTTAAACACTTCCAGGGATGTTGACTCCACCAGGGATTTTCCTCCCTCCCCGGGCTAGCCAGTTCCAGTGTTTTACCACTCTTTCAGTGAAGAAATTGTTCCCAATATCCAATTTAAACATTTCCTGGCACAATTTGAAGCTTTTCCATCTTATCCTATTGCTTGTTACTTGGGAGAAGAGACTGACCCCCACCTGGCTACAACCTCCTGTCAAGGAATTGTAGAGAGTGAGAATTCCCTCCTGAGCTCCGTCTCTCCAGCCTGAGCCCATCCAGCTCCCTCAGCTGCCTCTCATCAGACTTGTGCTCCAGAACCTTCCCCAGCTCCGTTGCCTTTCTCTGGACTCACTCCAGTACCTCAGTGTCCTTCTTGTACTGAGGGGTCCAAACCTGAGCCCAGGATTCAAGGTGACGCCTCACCAGTGCCCAGCACAGGGGATGGTCACTGCCCTGGTCCTGCTGGTCACACTATTGCTGGCACAGGCCAGGTGCATTGGCCTTCTTGGCCACCTGGGCACACTCTGGCTCATGTTCAGCTGCTGCAATCAGCAACCTCTGGGCCTTTTCCAAAGAGCAGTTTTCCAGTCACTCTGCCCTCAGCCTGTAGCGATACAGGGGACTGTTGTGACCCAAGTGTAGGACCTGGGATTTCTTGTAGAACCTGATGCAATTTGCAGTTGATAAATTGAAGTCACAGACAGCAGAGTTGTCAGCACCTTCCACCTGTGTTTCTCTCCAGCTGTTGAAAGATACTTCATGAAAGACAAGCTTGCAGGATGTACAGAAGAACAAAACCTGCTTCATTTCAGTTCCACACTTTGCTGTCCCCTATGCAACTCATTTGCCTACTCACAAACAAGACAGGAACAGTTTCATCCTGTTCTCCCAGAAACTGACAGCAGATCCTTCAGAACAGGTCTTAGATACTATAGAAAGGAGAGTTGTCAAGCCAAATGAAGTGTTTTGCTTTTTTCTGCCCCCTCACCACTGACCCCACCTACATCCCCCCCATCTGTCAAGACAATCGGAAACATTAAGGTTGAAAATTATCTCCAAGATAATCAAGTCTAACCTTCATATTTGGCTTCAAAACAGGATATGTTATCATTGGTTGCAAGACATGTCTTTGGGCACAGCACTCAGCTTTTGGTCTGCACCTTTCCCCAGTTGGCAGCCTGAACAACAAAACTCTTTTACTTCTACTGACATATGGACTCACCTGTCTTACTGCAGACTTGCCTTCTGGAAACACGTATAGAACAGTTTGGGTTGGAAGGGACCTTAAATAGAGTTGTTCATCTTGTTTCAACCCCCCTGCCTTAGGCAGGGACACCTTCCACTAGACCGGATTGCTCCAAGCCATGTCCAACCTGTCCTTGAACACTTCCAGGGTTGGGGCAGTCACAGCTTCTTCTGACAAACCATGCCAGTGTCTCACCATCCTCACAGTAAAGAATTTCTTCCTAATGTCTAATTTAAATCTATCCTCTTTCAGCTTAAAACCAGTTCCCCTTGCCCTATTACTATATCACTATATCACTTTATCACTTTATCTGTCCTGTCAAAATGTTCCACTGTTCTACTGTGTAGAATTTCTCACCCCATCCCTGTATCTAAAATGATACAGGCCTAAAGCCCTTAGAGATTAATACTGGAATGATGGATGGCTTATGTGGGAACTAAACACTAGGGTAGTAGACTAATGATGGAGAAGAAGGACAACAACCAGAGACCTGGTCTTTAACACCTGAGTTTATGCACACTACTTTGCTATGGTTGAAGGCATGAGTATTAAAATTTCTCTTTTCCATCAAGCAGGCACCCCTATCCACAGAACTGAGCTGCCTCCCTGCCTTTATCCACTTCCTTATGTACTGTATCATGCATTGTTCGTGTCACCTTTTATCACGAGCCTTCCTTTCTGCTGATTGGAAACATCAATGCTTCAAATGCTGAGATCATTAACAAACTTACAAGTGGGATTCATTAATAAACTTGTGAGGTCTCAGAAATTGCAACCCCTGTTCTCTGATTCATTTCTCTGATTCATTTCCAAGTGCTGTATGTTGTACAGGAGAAACACAAAACGATTTCTGTTCAGTGCTGGAAAGCTGAGAACAGTTATGAAGTCCTTCTAACAAAAATATCTGCTGTGGGGTGATTCCAGTTTTGTCATGTCATGTTTAAACTCAGTAAGAGCTCCAGCACATTCTTCACTGGATAACACAGAACAAGATGGAATCAGCCTCATTCAGTGTCTTGGACTTCATTTCTTCAGCAAGAGAAGTCAAAATCTCATGGAAATCACTGGTCCCACCAGTCCAGGAAACTTCCGCTGGGAAAACCGCTTCTTTTCTGTAATCCATGCCCAGCTACTGGACTAAGATGAATGAGGTACCCTTGCAGTGATGTCCCTCAGGCCTGGCAATACACGAAGTTTGATTCTTGCCTGTTGGCTGCCTCAGTGGTAGGGCAGTGCCCTCATGGAGATGGGATTTGCAATTGTGGTAATGAAATCAGTTGCAATAAATGACATATGTTAAGGACTCACACATTCCTTATTCTTCATATAAAATGCAGGAGAAATATATTTTGCTCATCTGCTAAATACAAAAGAAATAATTAGACTTAAGTTTTAAATATTTAAAAAAAAATTTCTGTCCCTATGACTGTTATATAATTAAAACAGCACAAAAATATTTAATTAATTAAACAACTACATGTTATATGTTTCTGAAAAGTTACATTTGCCCTAACATAGTAAAAAAAAAATCTTCCATTCTTTCCTTGTACTATTCCATATCTGACAGTTGGGTTAGGTTTTTGGACAGCTAAATCTAAGCAGCAGTCTAAAAATCAGTAGAAAAACAGGTATCCTTTAATGTACTGAGACACACATACTCTTTGGTGAAATGAGCTCGGCCAAATGGCATCTCTTAAGCTTCTTGTAACTCTTTTTGGGGTGAAAAAGCAGGTCTTGGAGCATAAACAACAACATGAGTAACAATAATTAATGACTGTGGTCTCTAAGCCCAGCTGGAAGTGTGAACTGTGGTGACATGTGTGTGAAGCAGCAGCTCCTGCCTTCTGCTGAGTTACAGTCAGCTTGAGCCAGGGAATAAAAGGAGACTGAAGGCATAAGGATGGAATGACGAGAGAGGAGGAAGGGAAGGGACACAAGAAAGCATTTCAGTGGCAGGAATAGAAGAGTGTTCTAGAATCAGTAAGGTCAGTAATGTTCTTGACACAATATATTTTCCTGGCTTTTCAGCTGAGAAAGATTGGATATGTCCAGGCTGAACTGTTTGCAGTTGTACAGGCGAGCAGTACCCTGGATCCCAAATCTGCTAATATAATTCAGGGGTAGGTACAAGAAGCAAATGTTATGCAGGAAAACAACCTCTTCTGAATCTTTTATCTTTAAGCTGCTGAGAAGAGAGCAAATAAGCTCATACTTAATTGGAAAGGTGACCATATGCTTAAAAGCATACATAGATTCAAGATCTTGCTTGAATTTTTCCTGAATCCAAGTTTTTGTTTTTATTAGTACTGGTGCCACATTGCATGTGTTTGTAGCTTTACAAAGCAAAGATGAGCCCAGCACAGAGAGAATAGAGAGGCAGGAAAATCAGAGAAATATATTAAGATCATCGGTTCTTGCTGATTTCATCTGCACAATTTACTGTCTATTTAAAAAAAAAATCAATTAGTCCTTATTGTGGGGTAGCTTCATTCTTGGGATCTTTGCCTTAGCAATTCTTCTTTTCCTTCTTCTGCTTTCCCATTGTAGTCAAACACATGCAAGTTCTGATACAGAACAATCTGATTTCTTATGCTTTTGAAAGCCTAAAGTGCACTGACAAGACAGGTTAATGCTGATTTGTCAATAGTCCATATCTGATACATGGAGAACATGCAGATATAAGACAAAAATATCATGGTTTTAGAGACAGGCTGAACTTAATCTATTCTGTCTGGACATACAGACATTAGAAGTTTCAAAGTGCTCTCTTGAAAGCATTTATCCAGACAACACATAATCTTTAGGGCAATTAAAATCAAGGGAAATACTGGAAAATAAAAAGGAGAATGGTCTTAAAATATCCCAATCACAGGCCACCAAATGGTGTGAAGCAAAGTGAAATCCTTTCTCAAGGAACATCACTTCAGGTGTGTGTGTGTTCTCGCTGAGCTGTGGTAGTATCAGAGATATTTAAAGTGTGGACAAAAAAAATCATTACAGAAAGACTGGTTAATCAAGCAGTTTGGAGTAGAAAAGGTCTTTTGCATCCTAAAAATGAAAAAATGCAGAATTAAGCAGGGGGAAAGAGCCTTTAGCAACTCCTCCCATCATCACAGCCTGGCACCATGTGTATTCCTACATCACATCACAGGCTGGTCATGAAAACACAGAAGCCTTCCCTGTGCCACCCCTCTCCCATGTGGCCTAAAGCTCTGTCTGTCCTGTGAAGATCATGAGTAACCTATACATCTGCTTTATATATAAACATTTTAAACCACAACCACAGTGTTCCTTCAAATTTTGCTGTCTTAGGCCATGCTGATTTGATCTCTGGTCATGTTGATTTGATCTCTGGACGTGTCATATCATTCCAACAGCTGCAGGGAGATCCCATGTGCTCAGCAGTCCAGGATAACTACCTGCAATAAACTGTTCCTGGACAGCACATTCACATTAGCAAAATAAATAGGACTGTGTGGCCTTGTACAGTTGTGGGTTAGCAATGACCAGAGACCATTTCCAATAGGTAACTTGCGTGCAGAGTCCTTTTGTTTTTCTGAGAATAAGAGAATATCTCAGTATGAACATGTTGTCAACCCATGGGATAAAGAATGGGCCCACCAATTTTAGTTTAATATTACAGTTACAACCACAAAATCAAATTTTCCTTTGAGAAGGTGAAGAGTATGTGCATATATAATTGTGCCAAGTTTCACAACCAAAAGCCATGAGCCAGGGATTTCTCCCTCAAAAAGATCTCTTGAAAGCCTGTGGTCTGACTGATTGGTCAATTCATTTTATGTACAGCTTCAATAAGAACAGAACAACAAATGCTTGATCCTATCAGCACTCTATATAAAGTACAGACTTTCAGAGGGTTTAGGTACTTGACTCCTCTATAGATGTTGGAAAACAGGAGTTGGAAACAGAAACCTGAGTGTTAAATACCTGCTGAGTATTTGGTACTTGCATAGTTTAGGGGAGGAATATGGGCAGAAAAGCCCAGTTTCAAAAAGGAGCCACCACAGAAGTTGAATACTATTTTATCGGGAAGGAGCTATCTGACTTGGCTTCATTACAGATTCACACATTCAATCACACCAACATCACTTTTCAAATACCATCTCTTACAAATGGATGTTGTTAACTTTCCCCGACAGTAAAGGCACAGCATGTGATTTTCATCCATCAGAGGAAGCTTAATAAATCAACCAGTACATTACAGCTTCACGCCAAGTTAGCACCTTCATCATGGAATGAAATTAGCAAAGCAAATACACTGGCTAATTGTGAAATATGCTAATTACCAGCTCAACCCGTGAAATAAGGCATGAGTGATGTGTGACGAGCTTTGTACAGAGTCGTGAACACTTGGAAATGCGACACTTAAATAAAGTCTAAAACTGCTTATGCAGAGAGAAAGGAGAACAGACAGGGCTAGGGAACAGGCATGGTGGAAAAATATTTTCATAAGAAGTTTGAAACCTTTTCACTTCTGCTACTCTCATGGGATTAAAGGCTGGGAGTGGGGAAATGCGCTGATAACAGGCTACGGACCATTTTCCATCTATTTCACACCAATCTGAGTCTATTCAAGGTCATTACCAAAGAGAACTGAGCTAGCAGTTTGGGATAAATTCACAAGTTGGCACAGTTTGACTTGAAGTCAACAGAGTTATGGTTTTCCATTGGTAGAGAATTTGTCCTTTTATCTGATGAATTCAGACTCCCTTGCTCACCAACTAGGCACTGACAGCTGGGCTTTGCAAATGTCCTTGTTATTGAGAATGAGAAGATGATGCATGGGAGCATATCCCAGCCTTGGGCTTTCTCTGCCATTCACCTTGGCTCTTCTGCAGACTCTTATTTCCATTTCTACACAAATTTCCTATTTGTGTTTTTGTACTGATCTACTAAATTATGTAATGTTGACTCTTTTAAACTCCTCCCACCCCCACCCACCCCAGGTTTTCATCCCTCTAGAGGAGGGAAAAAAGACAGAGAGGAGAGGACAAAGTCTTATTACAGTTCAGCAACCAGGGAAAGCAACGCAGATGCAGAGAATGAATCCTCTTTTGTAGGGTTTCCCATTTAATGCCCAACAGTTCTTCCCCTCTGCTCTGCTCTTGTTCTGAGACCCCACCTGGAATGCTGTGTCCAGCTGTGGGGCCCCCACACAAGAAAGATGCTGAATTGCTGGAACAAGTCCAGAGGAGGACACTGACATGATCAAAGGGCTGGAGCACCTCTGCTATGGAGACAGGCTGGGAGAATTGGGGCTGTTCTACCTGGAGAACAGAAGGCTCCAGGGAGACTTTACAGCACCTTCCAGTACCTAAAAGGGCTACAGGAGAGATGGAGAAGGATTTTTTGTAAGGCAATGGAGTGACAGGACAAGAGGAAATGGCTTTAAAGTGAAACAGGGCAGGTTTAGATTAGGTTTAGCTCCTTTCAAGACAGACTGAGAGGCAATGTTCTGGCAGAAGCCAGTTGCTGACTTATTGCATCATAGAATGGGTCATGTTGGAAGGAACCACAGTGGACCATCTGGTCCAACCGCCCTGCTCCAGCAGGGTCATCCCAGAGCACATGGCACAGGATTGTGTCCAGACAGCTCTGGAGTATCTCCAGTGAGGGAGACTCCACACCCTCTCTGGACAATCTGTTCAGTGCTCGGTCATGGCACAGGGAAGAAGTTCTTCCTCATGTTCATGTGGAACTTCCTGGGCATCAGTTCCTGCCGCTCCTCTTGTTCCATTGCTGGGCCCCCCAAGCAGAGCCTGGTCCATCCTGTGCCCGCTCCCTGAAGGCACTGACAGACATGGTGGAGTCCCCTCTCAGTGTCTCTTCTTGAGGCTGAGCAGGCCCAGCTCCCTCAGCCTTTCCTCATAAAGAGATGCTCCAGTGCCTTCATCATCTTTGTCATCCTCCACTGGACCTGCTCCATGAGCTCCATGTTTCTCTTGCACCAAGGAATCCAGAACTGGACACAGCACTCCAGATGTTCCTCACCAGGACTGACAGAGTCCCACACAAATGTTGGCAGCAAATAAAATAAAAATTTCTTTTGTCAAGACCTCAGACTTGTACTTTCCTTCCTGAGTGACTGTCTTGTCACTACAGAGCAATGAGCACTTACAGAAAGAACAAACCGGAGTCTGATGAATGGATGAACTTGCTTACAATTTTTTTATTTATTTTTTTTTAAATTTTGCATCTTCTAGGATTAAACAGCTGAGCTGTTGTATCAACAATTTGTTGCTGGATTCCAGCAAGAGAATATCCCGTTCCTGGAAATGTTCAAAGACAGTGTGGATGGGGCTCTGAGCAAACCCAGTGGAAGGTGTCCCTGCCCCTTGCAAGGGGTTGAAACAAGGTTGTCTTTAACGTCCCTTTCAACCCCACTATTGTGTGACTGTATGATTCTATGCCTCACCCTGCCATGAAAGGCCAGGTGCTACTTTTATCATAGAATCATTAGAATTATGGTTGGAAAAGACCTTAAAGTTCATCAGGTTCAACTGTCAATCCAGCACCACCACCACATTTGCCATTAAACCAGGTCCTTAAGTGCCACATCCACACCTTGTTGGAACACTTCCAGGAATGGTGTTTCCACAGTTTCCCTGAGCTTCAATGCTCTACAACCCTTTCTGTGATTTTTTTTCCTAATATCCACTCTAAACCTCCCCTGTTGCAACTTGAGGCCACATTGCTATATTCTGTTTTCAGGTAGTTGTAGAGAGCAAGAAGGTTCCCCCTGAGCCTCCTTTTCTGCAGGCTAAACACCTCCAGTTCCCTCAGCTGCTCCTCGTCAGATTTGTGCTCCAGACCCTTCACCAGCTTGGTTGCCCTTCTCTGGACTCACTCCAGCCCCTCAGAAATAGCCCAAAGGAAACAAGTTTTCAAACTCTACTAAATTGGGGAACTAGACTTAATTAACCTCATTTTCTTCTCACTTGCTGATGGCCTGAATCAGTCACTAAAGTCATGCCTGCATAAAGCTGATCAGTCTGACAGGAAAATGAGGCATAAGATTTTAGCATTTGGAATATTAGGTGTATAGGGGACATGGAGGGGAAGCAGGATGATGTAAAGAGACCCAGTGTATTTGGAGGAACTTACATGTTCCTCAGTGCATTTCTCTTGACAGTTTGCAGAAATACAGTGAGTCAGCTGTCATCATATAATGTATTAGTATAAAACAGTGTAAAAAGGGACAATATGCTTAGGCACTGATTAAAGAGAAAGGACAAAAGGAAAAAAAGCCACCCAAACAACCAAGCTCTTTGTTAGTGAAAGGGAATTGTGTGAAAGTTTGGAAATGTGCCTCTACTCAACTTCAGGAATTAGTTTTGAATTAGTTAGAAGTATTTTCATTCAGGCTGCAAACCAGCCCAAAGACCACCTGCTGTGAAATAAAGGAGTACAGACCAGCGGTTATTATAGCAATAGCCATAAGTTTATTGCTTATTGGTACTAAACTTAAATCTTAGTAATTTTGAATTACTGAGTTAACTTAGATTTATGGAGATGCAGGATCATTTAGAACTGCAGTCATTCCAGAAGGGTATATTATCTAAACCAATTTTCTTATAGTGATGCAATTGCAATACCATAGTTATGGTTGTATCAGCCTTTCCATTATAAACTCCTATTTTCAGGGGCTTGTAATTTGACCATAAAAATTCACTCCTTGTTGAAACTTGGAATACAAGGTCTGAGATTAACTTCCCCCCGCCCCCTAAATTTAAAGGAAAAAAAAATAATCAAATCTCTTCAACCTCTTCTAATTCTCCAACTTTGCGAACAACCAAAGCATCAAAGCAGAAGTTGGCTGTTTGACATCCTCTTCTGTCCATTTACCGTAATTCAGATGAGACTCCTTTTGGTAAGTAGAAGATGGCAAATTCTAGTGGAAGGTGTCCCTACCCATGGCAGGGGACTTGAACTAGATTGTCTTTATGGTCCCTTCAACCCAAATCATTCTACAATTCTGTGGTGTGATGGGGAATGCATCGTTGGAAGCATCTGGGGGAAGATTTACACTTCTTTGTAGCTTCTCTAATATGCATGGATTTCATAAAAGTTTCATAAAAAAGTTAAAAACAACTTTTAAGACTCTTTAGATGCAAAAAGAGGGCTGAAGTTTTGGAAAGTTCTAGAAAGTTAGGCAGTTCACTTGAAGTCATGATCTTTAAGAAAACCCCTCCCTGGTTTATTTTTGTTCTTTTAAAGATTTTGCTTGAAACCATTATAAACCTCTTTCTGCTGAAGTATTTCCATGAACGTAATTGAGATGAAATATTAATATTTATGTAAATTAATTCAATTTATTAATGTTAATTCTGATTTATTTATTAGCATTTCCTTGTAAATCAGTTATGCTGATATATTAGCTGAACCTGCTCATTCCAAATGTCCCTCTCTATCCACTAGAAGGCACACCTTCCATTCCGATTAATGCATTCACAAACTAGAGTCTTATTCCGAACCATGTTTAAAAGCACATTTTTTCCATCTGATCTTACACTAACACAGATAAGGTCTGACATTTCAACCAACAGAAAATACATTAGTTTTGGCTTTAGCATTAAATGAATCTAGCAGTGATTATTTCGCCTCTGGCTGCTAATTATGGCCGTGCAGTACTTCAGAAATACTTAAGCCATGGACTGTGTAAACCTACAGCAAAGTTTGCAAAGTCACAGTTGGATGAAGGACCTGCACAGCAATTGCTCCAGCAAAGCCTTCTCTTAATCTCATGGTGCATTTATTTGCTACTGAGATTCTGTAAAATCACCCCTGTGTAAGCAGTTCTTTGGACTGTGAGATGGACTTGTATTGTTGTTTATTTTTCCTGTGGTTAATAGGCCATAGAAATGGAAGGTTTGGGTTAACCTCAGAAAGGACGTCACATACTCCTGTTCCTTGAGGGGCTGATCCGAAGTCAATGGCAAAATGCCTATTGATTGAGATTAAATCAAAACAAATAATAATAACCTCACAGTGAACTGTGTTCCTCAGAATCTGAACTTTGATATAATTTAGAAAGATGAAATTATGTGATTTGTTATTTGATACACATTTTACACACACTTAAAATAAAAAAATATGGTGGTATTCTTGATGTAGAACAGGAACGGGTGCCAACTCTAAATTTTAAGGTACAAATCCATGCCTGCTTTGTGCAAATCAGTATTCAATACTGTATAAAATAGTGACATTCATTCTGTATTATTGAAATTAAGGGCTTTTTAAAGCCTCTAAAACAGACTCTTATTTATTCCTGCAATTCTGAAGGGAGGTGGCAAAATGTTGAAGTAGATTAAAAACCTAGGGATAGCAACAGAATTATTTCTGCTGGTATTTGGATTTTTAACCTCAAACATTGAAAGCTATATACTAACCAAATAATTTACAATGCTTACAGTTTACTGTATACAGCCAGCATATTTCAAAACCAACCTACGATTTGAACAAAACCAGAAATGTTGAAAGGGAAACCCTTTGCCTTGGATGGAGTCCTGAAAAGTGCTGGTAAATAGTGTGATTATCAAATTATAGAATCACAGAATGGCTTGACTTGGAAAGGACCTTATAGACCATGCTGTTCCAACCCCTCTACCATGGGCAGGGATACCGTTCGCTCAATCAGGTTTTCAGAATCCCATCCAGCCAGGCCTTGAACACTTCCAGGGATGGAAGGGATGTTTTGAAAGACATTTTTCTTGAGACTTAAACACATGACTTTAATCAACTAAACCTGGTAATCTTGGCCTAAGGTTGAGAAGCTGAAATATTGTCCTGTTATCATTTTGAGGCTGCATTTTTTGCTTTATTATAATCAAACACTTCTGTGATTGTATTTGTATTGATGTCCTTGAGACTGGGCAATTATCAAACCTCAGCTCTTTCTTAAAATAGAAAATATCAACAATAGGTAAGATCAAGGAACTATCAACCTTACTATGTAAAAAATCGAGGCTTAGAATAATTACAAATTGGAGAGCATTCTTCAGGTTTGGAAAATTAATTTTACATCCCATGCAGTTCTGTAGGAGAAAACAAAACAAAGTAGATACTCAGAGAAGCTGTTTGGTCTGTTCTGATACCCCAACATCTCGATGAACAAATTCATGGTTATTTGTCTCTCTTATTTAGGGATAATTTGATGATGACACAAATAGAGCTACAGCTTCAGTGGACTTTGCCCCCACTCTGTTAAATAACACCTCCATGTCAAACCCAGGAGTGATTGTCCCCAGCACGTGGAATTGGTTCGCACTATCCTAAGTCCGCATAAAATAAATGGAATTTAAGACTGCATGGGGTGCCTTTATGCTCTCTCTGATTGTAGTGAGATAGAGGTGAATGAATCAAAATCAGAACTGGCAGAAAAGAGCCTCTACACCATGATAATTTTAAATTTTCACACTCTTTTTCCCAATTCTGGTACAAGATGAAAGAGTAAAACAACAAACATTTTCACTAGACAAAATAAAACAAAATAGAGACTATTTTGGATCAGGTCAAAACCAATGTTTGTTTTCATCCTTTTAAAGAATTTTGTTTCAAAACCAGGTTTTTTTTACACATTCTTAAGTGGCAAATTAACTCACAGTTTGGAATGCTCTTGAGATAGAAAAATCCTTGAAAATTATACTTTCTCACACACTGAAAGATTTGTTTCTGTAAAATTGGCATATTCTAATACTCTGCTGGGGGAAGACGAAGCTAAAAAGCTTCAGTTGGATTCCTGAACAATTGCACTAAAACTATGGAGCTATTAGAAAGGTGGGGGGAATGGTACAGATGCCAGGGGTTATCCCTCATGTTGGTACCTAGTTTTGGTTGGGTCACTGTCAGTGAGAGGTCACTTGGCTTTATCAGGAGTTAATTTAGCTCTTCTTTTCAGGTATTCGGTCTTCATTTCTAAAGCTGCCTGCTGCCTACCTCCCACGTGGAAGATGTATTCATACATGCTTCTTACTTCCTCAGCAAAACAGAGAACTGAGTTCTCATGGTATCTCACCTTAGAAATCAGATGTCTTTTATTCCTTCTTCCCACACTGGGCAAAAATAAGAGTTTATATTTTAGTTTCTTTCCTTTTAGTCTCCCTACCCTCAAAGTCATTACTATGGATTAAATTCTGGGTTAAAACAAAAGGCATTAGAGCATTGGCAAACACAACCATGTTTAGCAAAATCAAACAAGAGCGTTGGAACAAGATGATCTTTCAGGTGCTTTCCAACCCAAATCATTCTGTGATTCAATGATTCTGTGAATAAGAGAGTTGGTAAAATTGCTGCACTTATTTAAAGCCAAGCTAAAAATTACATTGATTATGTAGAGAAATTAGACATCATCATAAGTAGAGACATGGATTTATCTTAAGTGAAGAAGCAGTACCAGCAAATAAAACGGACCATGGACCTTTCACTGGAGGGGCATGACATTATGGAATGGTAGCCAAGATGTGTTGAGGAACCTGATCACAAATGGTGGGAAGACTGTGCGACCCAGCTCAAGTCTATGCTGTGGAGGTGGTTTGTTTTTTGCATAGATGTAGTCTGGGAAATCAGGCTCTGATGTTTTTTATATATATTTTAGAAACAAATAAAGCCTTGGTAAACACACTCCATCTCCTGTTGTTTGTTTCCCCATTTGCTAATGGGCATAAAAGTCCTGACCTCTTTTGCAAAGATCCTTGAGATCTGCTTATGGGAAATTCTATATGTCAGCAAAGTTTTTCATCAGCATTGTGCACATAATCATTTCTAAGGACAATGAATTCAGATCACAAAGTCATTGCTAGGGAGGGAAATGACTTTGGCACCAGTCACTGCAATGTAGAACTATTGGTGTGATTAGGGCCAATAAAGTTGGAACAACTTTTGTTTTGCAGCCAAAAATGTGGCTTCCTGGCAAGTAGAAAACTGGCTGAACCACTGTCAGATGCTGCATGCACAGCTGTATAGATTATGTGCCATTGTTTTTCCATTGGTAAAACAGGACACAAATTCAATTCTTCATGACTGCACTGAAATTGACAGGGAATTTTTTAGAGGGGAAAAAAATAATAAAAGACATGTCCTGTATCTCAGAAGAATTTTAATATTATTTTTACCATGTTGTCTTAATTGCTTTTTCTTTATACAAACCTAATAAAGTGCAAACTAGTAGCATTAACTTATTTATTACTATAGGAATCAGATACTCTTGTTCTAATCTAGAACTCTACGGAGGCATGGAAAGAAAATGCCCCAAAGAGAGCAAATAAGCTAGACTCTGTTCAACCATCTAAGGAAATGAGACATAGCATTCTCAGGGAGTGATATATCCAAGGAGCAATATGTGCCTTGGATAACTACTTTAGGAAAGCATCAAATATTTCTGTAGCAATATTCTCTTTCTCTGTCTAAATGACCATGGACCCAAAGCAGAATCTTCTGGCATTTCCCTCTTCCTCCACTGAGACATAAAAGTACTCTAAAATGCTGAAGATAAAAGTACTCTAAAATTCATGCTGAGGGAAAGTTTAGAGGGATTGGAGGATTCTGAAAAAAAGACAATTACAGAAAACAAGGACTGTAGCTTGGCTTCAAGAAAAACAGCTTGGATTTTCTTGGTCAACTTTGCAAAAGGTGACTGGTAGAAGAAAGATGGCTCTGGAAGCCTCATCATAGTTAGGACTAAAGAGGATAATAACAAGAGCCAAATTCATTTAGTGTGGTTTTTAGGAGTCAGTTCTGATTAGTCCAATAAGGAACAGTAGAAAATGAAGTTCTTTATTTACAAAGCCAAGCGTGATATAACTTTACACTAAGTGGTCACGTGTTAATATCCTATTTCATCTTTTTCATTTATTATTCTTTCATTTAAGGTCTCAAATTATAATGCTAAGTGCCACAACAATCTGAATTAGAGAGAGACCAAACCTTCCCCCTAAGCTGTAATTTGACATAGGATGATTAGGACTTTCCTAGGAGACACACACTGATCATCAACATCCCCCCCCGCCCCGAAATCTGATTATTGACTTTCTCCCTTGTTCACCTGGTAAGTTCATAGAACAGTGAGACCAGTCTTGCATGAAAAAATAAGACACTTGAATTATAGAGGGACCTCTATCTGGAAAAAATGTGTAATAGATGGGCATCTCAGCTATCGCAGCCTCTAAAAACACAGTTCAGCTCCTCAGTGATCTTATGCTCACTTGCTATGACACCCTTTCTAACATATTTTCTTCTGAAACCCTCCTGTTTTCTGCACTGGATCTATCTCAGAGACAGATCTTTAATCTTCACTTCTTTCAGAAAATATTAAAATTTACGCCTTTGAATAGAGTATTGTTTTGAATACATGCTGAGGTCAGATGCCATACTCTGTGGCTGGAAGGATAGGCCTGCACTGGGAGTCTTCAACTGTCATGTCCAGGTTCCCTCACCTTGCCTAAATCATTGTTTACATTAACAATAACCAAATAGACCAAAAAGCAAAACTAATGAACACATAAAAAGTGGAGCCAATTTAGCTCTCTTCTTTGAGCTAAAGAAATAAATAGAACCTGCTTGTCTTCTAGGGCAATTTGAATTTTATGGTTCAAATCAGTTCATTTCACCAGTTTACATTTGTTCTTTTTCAGTGTGCTTTTATCCATAACTAAAATTAAATTTTCTTTCAAAGGTCTCTCAGTGTTATGATTTGCTAATTTTGCCCTAATTCAGAGACCTTTTGTTCTGTCCACTGATTCTGCCAATGTCAGCTGAAACATTTCTTTACCAGAACCAGTTTACATGTCCCTGTTCATTTTCTTTTTCCCCCCTTTGCTGAAATCACTACCCAACAAAACACTCTGCCATCCCTCAGTTTGAGATTCACTTCATTCTGATTCTCTGGGTTTTTTTCCACTGTAAATTTAGATTCAGAATTCCCTGCCCAGTAGGAGAGGGAGGAAAGATGCGTGCTGGTCATTTGCATATTTTAACAGACGGAGCTGCTTTTACTGTGCAGCTGTCAATGCAGAAGAAATATTCTTTGGGGTAAAGCACTACACTAGGCAAAATAAGCCTGTGAAGGCTTCCATCTCTTTCACTCCTCCTTTTCCACCAATGGGGACAGAAGAAATTGTTGTGGTATAAGATTATCTACCCTCCATAGTTAGAAGGACAGATATCCCTGGTGGCTCCTGGCAAGCTCAGCTCCCCCAGACACTAAAATCCTTTCTATTTTAATACTCCAAGAACAGATAACTGTGCTTTTCAACTGCTTGGGTTTTTCTAATCAAACAGATTGGATTAAATCTTGCACTAGACCCATAAAGTGGAAAGTTTCTATGCTCAATGGTCAGTGGTGGCATCTGCTGCAGCAAAACTCCACATGGGAGAATTCAAGGCTTAGGATTGCATCAAATTCTGCTTCTTTTCCAAACCAGGCATTTGCTATCATAAACAATAACAGAGAGTGATAAACAAATGAACATAAATTATGAATTTCTTACTGAAGATGGTAGAATGGAAGGATTCATCTACATATTTTTAACGATTAAAAATCAGATATACAGGAACCTTACCTAATTCAAAGTGCTTGATATTACAGAGGCCTAAAGTTAAGCTGAATATGTAGGCCATCAATGACGAAAAAGAAAAGCTATCTTGAAAGAGTTATTCATCATTTCATAATACTTCATGTCTAATGTAGAATATTCCCCTGAAGCTATCCCATTTTATTAGAACTGAGGAAATATTGACGATTAGCTTAAATTGACCACACAAGTTTTAGAAGTCTAAATACAGATGTGAAAATTCCAATGTGACTGGATTTACTGAGCTGAAGTGACAAGGATTCAACCAGTCTTTTGGTAATGGTGCCTGAATATGCCTGGTTTTCAGAAATTTTCCTTTCCTTTCAATTTATGTTTGTCAGGTTTCAAGTTCTGAGCACAGGGATTTGAGGTGCCTGTTCAATTTAGCTGTGTCCAAAATTGCTACCAGGATGGAGGCAGTTACGCAGTTGAGGGCCATAGCACCAAAATATTGACAAAAGTAATTAAAAAAACTAGGAACAGAAGACACAGAGGGAAAATAGCAATATTTTATATACATTGAACTGCAGGGAGATATCAAGGATCCATCAAATCTCTCCCTACATTTGGCCTTTCCCTCTGACCACTGGTACCACCTGTGTGACCTAGAGCATATTTATCCGTTTAGAAAGCTTTAATTTACCTCTTATTTCAGTCCCCCTGATACATTTGCAGAGCTACATTTGCCACCATGCTCATTGTTAGAGCATAACCCAGTTACTTCATGTTTCACTCCTCAATGCAAAGTGCCATATCTTTTTTTTTTTTTTCTTTTCATTTATTTTGTATTTTATGAGTTGTGTCCAACAATACTGCCCACATATTTTAAAAGTGGCAACATAAGGAGTTATTTGCAAGAAGTCTTGAAGCACCATCAAGGACACCTGCTTGCAGGATTGTATTAAATTGAGATCAGCCAACATTACAGTGTATTTCAGCACTGGAATCAGCCAAAAATATGTCCCTAGCAGTGCTATTTTCATTATTCAGACCTTCACCCAAAGTCTGTGTAACTGCCTCTTAAATTAATTTTCACACTTGCCTGTCTCTGTAAGTAGCTGCAGCAGTGTGCTGTGTATTTTAACTACAAGGAAATGTTGCAGGTAGAAGACTTCTCCCTGAAGTCACTGGCATCCTCCTTAAATTCAATCCACGGTCTCTCAGTCCCACGCTTGCAGTGGGGGGCACCTGTCATCTTTTTCATCACGGCAAGATGTGCCCTAGATTCTGCACCCCCTCCCCTTCCCACCATACAGGTACGTGTGAGTGTATGTTCTTTTCCCACTGAATTTTTTATTCAATAAATAAATAAAACTTTCCTGAAGTTGCTAAGGTCTCAAAGGTGCAGGAACTTGTAATATGAAGGAAAAAAATAAAAAAGAGGAATAAAAAAATAAAAAAAAAGGAATAAAAAAAAGAAAAGAAAAGGGAAAAAAAAGAAGTTCAAAGACAGCCAGGCAAGGTAGAAAGGAAAAGATCAGTTCAGTGGGACATGACAGGAAAATGGAGCTGTTCTAAACTAACATCAGTGGAAGGGATTGGAAATATTACTAAATTCCAAATAAATATCGTACTAATCTAGTGCATTTGGCCCAAAGTCATGTGGGCTTCCTACAAAACCTAGAATGAGAACCAAAACATTCAGGTATCAAGATACAGGAAGGTAATAATTAATGATACCACAAAGAAAGTTATCATTTTCCTTCCAGTAAGATGCAGTTTTACTGGCCTCCTCTTCCCCTTCGCTGATGTGTAGACTAGGCTGTACTAATATGTTAGGCATAATTTACAGATCAATGTCAGCTTTTCCTAAAATCAGACTAAATCTCAGAGTTTTCAGTGATTTCACACAATCATGGAATCACTAAAATTTGAAAACAACTCTAAGATCATGAGTTCAAACACTTACCCAGCATCACACTGTTCAGCACTCGACTATATCCCCAAGTGCCACATCTACACAACTTTTTAGCAATTCAAGGGTTGGTGATTCCACCACTTCCCTGGGCAGCCTGTTCCAATGCCTGAGCAGTGTTTTGCCCATCTTTTGCCTAGGCAATGTTGTTTGTCCATGCAATGTTGAAGGCATAGCATAACGTCCTTATTATATTGGACATCATATCAGTACCTTTGGGACTCAAACATTGAATTCACCTCTTTGTATCAACAGGACTCATGTTCCTATCACAACAACTGTTGAGATGTCTTAGCAGTAGATAAAAATAATTTTTAG
Source organism: Scytalopus superciliaris (assembly GCA_013400415.1). Taxonomy (NCBI): domain Eukaryota; kingdom Metazoa; phylum Chordata; class Aves; order Passeriformes; family Rhinocryptidae; genus Scytalopus; species Scytalopus superciliaris. The sequence goes on from VXBX01000381.1 coordinate 77,803, forward strand.
TTTATTTTCAATGGATGATTTTCACCACTAATCTTCAGGTTTGGAGCAACCTGGTCTAGTGAAAGTGTCTCTTCCCATGGCAGGGTGTTGGAACAAGATGGTCTTCAAGGTCCTTTCCAAGCCAAAACATTTCTCAATTCTATGATTCCTTCTAAATAAGAAGCAACAAACAGAAGCAATTTATCCCTACCCTGCTTTGAGCAGCATTTCCTCTCCACTTTTTTGTGTGCAGCATGGATTTTGGTTCTTCACAAAATGCTCACTCACTGAAAGGCAAATATTCCACCTGAAATCTTTTGATTTTGGAAAGGAAGCAGCAGAGAATGGACAGATTTTCATTCAGGTAACCTGGGATCCACGGCAAAGATTTTTTTAAATATGAGAGTGTCCTATGCATTAAAATTCCCAGTTTTATTCAAGAACAACACTGCTGCTGAAATACCTTTTTGTTCTATCTTTGGACTGGTAAAAAATCAACATGTTTGTTGGTACATTTTTGACTGGGGGCCAAAAATAAGCATTTGAAACATGTTCGTGAAGTGTCTCAAAGTGTTGTTAGCAGGCAGCCAGTGTCAAGGATCATCTTGAGAGTTTTTTGGGTCCCTAAAGGATTCCATTATTAGGATTTCCTGATTAAAACAGTAGGGTCTGGGATATGAGCTTTTTGCACAAGGATTGATACAATGGGACTGTTTTTGATGTCTTCTAGATGGTTTTGTAGCACTATTAGTAAGTGATAACAGGATAAGGCTTATCTTGGACTTCTGCAAAAGGGGAATTTAACCTGCTGGAAAAAACCCAGGCTGAGTCAACCTGACATTGCTACCACACTTCCAGCCCACACTTAATTACCTTTTCCACCCTCCATATGATGATTTCCTGGATGATATTTCAAAGGCCAATTCCTTTGCCAGGTAATTTTTTTTTGAATGATTCTTTTGCATCCATCCTAATTCTACTCACCTCATGAGGGAAGGGAAAAGGAAAGGAAAAAAAAAAAAGAGCAAGACAGAGAAAGAGAAAGAAAAAAAAAAAAAGACAAACAAACCCATCAAAATGATAATTGCTAAGTTATCATTTGCTTGCTCTTTTCCAGTCTAGCTGCTGCAGCAGCTCTTCTCTCGTCTTCCACTCCGCCTTAGCTCCCAAATGGTATCAATTATCCACAAATCTCACAGGGCCTGCACCATCTGAATAACAATTCATTAACCTTCACTTTTCTCCTGATGATTAACTCGCCCCCACCACCTCCCTGATGTAGGAGACAGCGTGTCGGAAATTCAGCCAAACTTTTTAATTATGCAAATAATACAATACCTGGAGATAATTATTTAGCCCAGGACTCAGGCTGTATATTTTACACTCTTCTCTCACAGGCTTTTCCTCTCTGTTCTCTTCTTTACATCATCTCAGTTGTGTCAAGGAGAATGAAGGATTTTTGGTTTCTCTCGGAGCAGGTGATCACTCACAGAACCTGAGCACAGATGTGCTGTGGCTGGGGAAAGAACAGGTTGCTACAAGGCTGGCCAGGGAACACAAAAAGCCAGTTTAAGGTTTCAATATCTATCTTTCAGTTCAAGCAGCCTCCAGATAAACCCTGTGTGGATCCAAAATCTCTCACTGCAGGGCTGAGTTTTGCATCTCACATCTGATAGGGCCCCATCTGTGTAGCTCTGGTCTTTTTATTGGTGGTGTCTGGTATGAAGCTGCTGAGCACTTCTTACTTTATATCAGTCAAAACCTTATCTTTTTTCCCAGTCAAATTTAATATTTCATAAATGGAAATCTGGAAATCAAGTTTAAACCTTCAAACTTTTCTTTTTGACAAAGAAAATTTTAAAAAACCAAAGAAATTTATGAGCAGAATTTTGTTTTGTACAGATACACATAACTTCCACCCAGAGCTAACTCTGGAATGGCAGGATGGATTGGTTTCAAACTCCCTAGCATACTTTCTGACAGACACATATGGGATTATTTCTATTATGCAAAGGGTATGATTCTGAGCACACGAGGTTTTGAACTTGGGTTTGAAGTCAATTCAGCTTATGGCTCTGACAAAGTCATATAAATACGTCTACACACCCATACAAGTTATTTATGTACTTGCCTTTGCAGCTCTGGCTCGTCTGTTGAGTTTATTCACCTGTAAATAGGGCTGGCATTGCTTTATAAAGCAAATTTCTGAACTGAAACTTTCTTGGAATTACAGATCACATTGGCAATATCAAATTTTACCATCTGCTATGTTTATCTGACATCATTCCTGTACACTGGAAAAAGAGAATTGATTCTGCTTGATAACCAGCTCCAAGTATAGTAGCATAAGAAAATCTTTGTGAGATTAAACAATGTAAAATTCAGGGAAGATTGACAATATCTCATATGTCCTAATTTAACGATGTTTAAATTTCATCCTTTGAAGTAGGTCATGGCTCTGTAGTCAATATTTCAAATTTCTACTGGAAATTTTATAAAGTTTCAAGATCTTAAACACATTCAGACTGATTTTACTCTCCAGGATGTAAAAGAGAGCATACCTATGTCATTATTACATTTTGGTCATAAACATAAAAATCACTTCAAAACAAGAAATAGCAACCCCAGATCAATCTAATATCTTGTAATTCTTGTTCTCTTAGATATCAGAGTAGCTGAATATTATAAGCTCAGTCTGGTAAGTGTGAAAGAAAAGATACAGGCAAAATAAGGCCTTGTTCTTACATAATTTCTTGAGCTCAAGTAAGAATTGCTAAACCCATAAATGGACTATGAAAATGCTTTCTCAGCTGCTTCCTAATTGAAGAGGAGTTCACTTTTCCTTGGCACCTTGGCTGTACTCCAGGAAGACCACCATACAAACTACTCAAATCATCATGATGGAAAGTTCAGGATCTAAAATCTCAGGATTTCACAGAAAACACACTCCCTAAACTCTCTTGTCAGTTGAACTTAGTCCACCAGGAAGCTGAAAGATCTCTGGATGGCACAAAGTATACAAACGTTTATATAATTTTATGCACCCAAATTTTAATAATTTGCACTCTACAACTGCAAAAAAAAATCAAAGCAAAAAACAGTCAGTGAAGGAAAAAGGCAGCCTTAGCTGTCTGGCCAATGCTCAGTATCTGAGATTATACTGCTTTTTTTTTATATCAAAGCTACACCTGTGAGTAACTCTTTGCCTGCCCAGGGCTTGCTTCTGTCCTTTACAGAGGCCAGAAAATGACAATATGCAGAAAACGTGTTAAGAAGGTAAATGTAGAACAGTATTTGATCTGAATGAAACATTTAGGACACAACATCAGGCCTGTGCAAGAATTACTAACAGAATGGATTTACTTTCCCAAAGGTTAGACAGGTGCCCACTAAATATTTTCTGTGAGGATAATAATTTGGAGAAGGTATAAATATCCAGTTTTAAAGTGTATCCAGGACATCACTCTTGCTAAATCTTCGATCTGTGTGAAGACACAGGATTTGGTTTTTTAACTGATTAAGCAACACCTTATTAACTGTTGATTTCATAATGCCACCAGGGCACATGGGTTGGGTATCAGTAGGGAATCACTGACAAAACTTTTTCCTAGTGTTGCTCCAAGACCATGCCTTGCACTATTCTGAAGGCCTCCACAGTTACTGGTTGCACATTTGTCCTTCAAATTTTCCTACTTCAACACAAAAATATGCAGAAGCCTTTCATGCTATTAATTCATTCTTAGAACCCACTGAGTTATTGATGATTAATTAGTTCAGATGTTCTTGGGTGCAACCATGTGCACTCTAATAAATTTCAGTGATCCATGATATTCCCATGCCACTTTTGGAAGATACAGAACATTGATTATGTGGCTTTTCATTGGTACAAACCAATACTCATCCTAGGCCAAGGTGGATGGTGCTCTGAGCACTCTGATTTAGTGGGGGACATCCCTGCCCATGGCAGGGGGGTTGGAACTGGATGATCTTTAAGGTCCTATTCTACACAAACCATTCTGTGATTTGGTGTTGATGAACTTTCAGATTTAGAGATGGAATAAGGTTCCCAGGTAAGACTTAACTGACCCTGTTTCTCTGTCCATTTGGACTGACCTTCAAAACCAAAGTTGGAGAAGGACTCAGTTAATGTATGTCTACAAACTTGTAACTTGATTTTTATATAAGTGCTAAGCTAACTCTGTTTAATTGATTTTCCACATTGTACACTGAGAAATAGGATTTTTATGGCTCTTGAATAATTCAGAACTTTGATTCCTAAGGCAAAAAAAATGGGCAAGGAATAAAAGCATAATTATCATTGTAGCAGAGGTCAAAAGGACAGGCTGGCCATAAGTTCATAATGTGCTTGTGCTCTTGGACTCATTGTGGACTGTGGAATATTACCTTGTTGAAATCTTATTACTTAAGGAAGAAGAAAAAAAAAGCACACAGGCAGTTAGCTGCAAAAGAAATGGAGGAAGTGTTAATTTTTAAGCAAGTTTGACAAAGATTGAGTTTCATATGACAAATACTGTCAGCAAGACAGGATTCTGTCAGTGGAAGAAGTTTAAACATTAACAATTTCTGTCAGGCTGTTGACACAACCACGGCAGACATTTCCCAAGATGCTGAGATGACTGCTGGCATTTGTCAACAATCCTGTCACAGTGACAGCAATAAGACCATGTCTGGAAATGTGACAGTTTTGGCTTTGTGTTCCCCTGAGCATTGGCCCAGGTGTTCAGAGAAAGTGTGGGAAAAACCCGTATTTCTGCATTGTCATTCGAACGCGGAAAAAACACAGGAGGAAAATGAGCTGTCACTCCAATTCCCATGATGCCTTTCTGCTTAGCATAACTCTACTCCATGGCCCAGGGTCCACTGGTCCATACTCTGACAGATAATTAAGAAAGCAGCAGCTTTTTCTAGACGGCTCTTCCTCATGATTTGCATTTTAGCCAGAGGCGACCAGTTATAAAAAAAACATGATGGAAAGATGGTAAGAAGCCAATTAGATGGATGGATGGCTGACTGACAGCTCTCTGGTGTTATTACTCCAGATTTCATTGTATGTAGCCTGGCAGTTTTCAACAAGAACCAACTTTTGCAGGTTTGTAGAGCTGTTAAATGAAGGACTATATATAGAATGCAATGGTTTTGCACAAATCTTTTACATTTTTCCTGAAATAAACATTTATTACTTGCATTATGGTTTAAGTGCAGTAATCTTTCTTAATTAATCACAATTTATGTAGCTGCATTCAGAAATTTTGGAAGGCTTTGTATTAAAACAGCTTTTGTCGATAACAGCAATGATTAAAAAGTGAGCTGTAAGTTAAAGGGTGACACTGTACAACAGAGCAGTAATTAATGTTTCTAAGGATTAGTCTGATTTTCAACATAATGAAACAACACTAATTCATTTGTAAGAATAAAGTATTTGCTTGAAAGAAATAAAGTATTTGAAAGAATAAAGAGAAACTTGAAAATTCTCATTGTGCTGGAAGAATCTGTTCTCAGTGGATATTTTCTTTCTTCTGGGGAATCTTTTTTTTTTTTTTTCCTGCTGTTTTTCCCAGAAAGAAAAGATTGTTTTGCACAGGACTTAACGGTTTTAAATATGAAATAGCTTGTAAATTGCTGCTTTCCAGCTCATCTGTTCAGCTCCAACAGCTGGTAGCCAATCAGAAATATTCTTCTCTGCAAGTGCCTGGTGGCTGTATCTCACTATAAAATTTAAACATTAGCAGGGCTTTTGTTACACTTTTGTGTTGTTTGTGGATTTATTTTTTTGTTGTGAATACCAAATCCAACAAAGCATGGCAGCAATTGCAGCTCCAAAGCTACAACTGCCTCCGATGAATAATAGGCTTTGCCAACATAAAAAGTCCCTCAGCTTTCTTCAGGTTCTGCAAGTTTCTCCAGTGCTGGCAATTATCTCTTGATGAATGGTTGGTTGTTTTAGTGAAGTTGCCCATCAGCCAGTGCTTCAAGAAATATGACTTTGTGGATGTGACTCATCTGAACTATTGGGAGCACGGATAGCTGGAAATGTTACTCCTGTCTTTTTCCTGCTGCAATGTAACAAAACCAAAGCAAATCCATTGGAATCTCCTTGTTCAGACCTTGATAGGATTTTTTTTTTCAAATAAAAAAAATAAGACAAAGATATAAACCAAATTCACAATCTGTTAAAGGCCAGATTATACTAATGCATGTGAAATAGGCATCTGTGGGGCTTTTTCTGTAACAAAATAGACTGTTCATAGAATCATAGAAGCAGAGAATGGTTTGGGCTGGAAAGGGTGCTTAAAGGTCATCCAGTTCCAACCCCTCTGCTATGGGCAGGGACACCTTCTACTAGACCAGGTTCATATTCATATTAATAGAGTAAGTGAATTTATAGTGAATTGCTCAGAGATTGCAAAACTTATAGAAGACTAGGAAATCTTCCTGTCTTGCCTTCTGTTTCACTTCACTTTTTACTACATCCCTATGTTTCAGATTCTAGGAAAAACCTGGACCGTGGGCTACAGGACATGTTGTGAACCTCTTGATCAAGAAAAATTAACTTCTAATTCCATTGTAGACCTTCCCAAAAGTTACTTCTCCACTGCAACGTCCTTCAGCTCCTTTTGCGTCATTGAGCTACATAAACTCTTTTCACACATAATCTACTATTACACTTACAACAATATTATGGCCCTTAAGACTCCTCATCACCTTTCCACTGTAACTGAAATTTGCTCGTGTAATTAAGGCTTCTCTTTTATCTTGAAAGCCCTTAGCCTTAGACTTTTTTTTTTCAGCAGTAATACTCAGCCCTCTCCCAATTAGTGATAAACCTAATATACCATAGATTTTACCCCAACGTATCATTGCTGGCTAAATATAACACAAAGCACAAAAACTGTGGGAAACATGCTGCCCTGTGATGGGACTTGGAAAACTAGGACAATTTGGAAAAAACACACCAACATAGGAATTGTGATGCGGTGCTCAGGAAATCCCATATGGCTGCGGAAAACCTTGTGTTACTTTTGCTGACCTGAACACCTCAGAAGAACCATGGAAGAAATCAGAATGTAGGCTTAAATTTATATCCATGTCTTTTGATGGGAACTTGCCATATTTCTATCAAGTGGCAGCAAAGATGCAAAGATGTTGCTCATGACCATCTCTAAACTGAAATTACCATCTGCCACTGGGACAGCAGAGAGGAGTTAGGACAAACTATTTCCAAATAAACTGAAAAGTCTGTTGATCCTGTGTTTTCCAAATAATTTAAACATACTTTTCCCCACTTACTTATTTTAAAATATTGTCTGTGAATTTTGTATAATAGCTCCTTGTGAAAATTGCTTTATATAAACTCACATTTATTCCTCTAGGCCTTCAAAATATTCAGAAGAAAATGAAAAACAATTAAACCATCATTTTTTGGGGGCAGAATATTTTAATTATATGGAGATTCAATTAAACTAAAAACATTTTTTAGCTGGTCCCAGAAATCAAGATTTATATAAATATACATAAAGAGACACATACACAAATATGCACTTGCATATCTTCAAAGGGAGGTTTTCTGCAGATGAACTTCAAAATTGAAGATCAGTCCTGGAAGAATATTACATGTATTTCAAACGAGACAAAGTCTGGAAGGAAGATGAAAAGGTGGGGAAGAGGGATGGAGTGTAGTTAATGTAAATTTTTATTATAATGTTCTTCCATTGCTTATCTATCTATCTTTTTATTTTTAATTTAGAAGTGCATTAATTTCAATCACTTATTTTCAATCAATGTAAAAAAATGCTTATGGATTTTATCTCTAATATTCTAACACTGGTCCAAAAACCCACAGTGAAAACTGAGTTGATTTGACTTACTACTATTAGCAAAGAAAGAATGAAACAATCATGGCATAATTTTTATCTGTTTCATCTGGAAACACCCTAAAAAATTGACAAAGTAAACATTTCAGATAATGCTTGCCTGAGCTGCTTTTGTTGCAGTTGGATTCTGAGGCTGGGAGGACAGGGAATTAACTGCTAACACAACCATTACATGAGGAAGAAGGGGTGATGATGTGCATTCTATTAAAATTTCAGATCTTAAATTATTGTGCCAGGTTGAGTGATTATATTTGGAACATGAGTATTACACCTGAAACTGCTTCTGTTAGCAAGATTTAGGGTGGAAAATACCTAATCTACCTTTGCCTACCTAAAAATTAGACTTTAAGTCTAAACTTGATTCTTCTGATGCCACATTGAAAGAACTATCGGGGCAGGATCCATCCTTTCCTAAGAACAAATGGCTTGACACTACAATTATTTATCTTTGTAAGCTAGAGAAGGAAGCCGAATCTCTAGTTTAAAGTAGTCACTCACTCTTTAGGTAGTTAATGTTGGACAAAAAGGATCCCAAACTCCCTTCTTACATGGCTGTGCTTTGGGGTATAGATCTTCCTCAGTGCTTTCCTTTATCCAAGGGTGGAGGTCAGAATACTGTTTGACACTTTAGAGTAATATTATAATCTTAGGAGAGCTCAAAGACTTTTCTTTGGTCTTTTAATGTTAGTTGCTAGATGTCAACTGCTGTTTATTATTATTATATATTGAAAATAATCACTTTCTCCTCTTTGACGCCTTATTTTCCCCTCAACAGTGATGAAAAATTACATAAGAGCCAAAGGCAGAATATACTGAAGGTGAGAACTGTATTATTCACCATTGTTATTACTAGTGGAATAAAATACTAATACTTTAGAAGAAATGTTTTGCCCATGGTTTTGAAGCCAAAGCAAGCATAATTTAATATCAGATGATTTGATGGATGTATTGAACATGACACAACACCAGGCTCTTCACTTCCAACCAACACAAATGTGACGGATGAAAACAACTCTTAATGTCGAGCTTAAAAGCAGAGCAATTGTTAGAAATATTGCAGCAGGTCTTAAAGTTTGACTAAAGAGCAAGAAAAAAAAAATCCTTCCATTTCCCTAAGGGCCTGGAGAGCAGATTCAAAAAGCACAGGGCACAGCAGCAAAAAGTCTGATCACACAGTGGTTTAAAACCAAAAAAGGAAGATCACAGGTATTCCCTAATTGGAAGCCCAGAGAGAACAAGGGAGAGTGTAGCTTTCTAAAATGCAGAAGAAGGAAGAATGAGGAAGATGAGGCATTCACTGAAATAGCAAGATAAAATCGACACAGCATTTTCTGGGAAACCAATGCAGAGAGTGGAAGCCATTGGAGATAACAGAGGCAAATGCTTTCTCTGGAGCAGCTGAAAACTCCAACAGTGGCACTGAAAACAGGTGTTGTTTTCATAATTAAAACTCAAGGGAAACCTGCCTAAAGGGAGTCATAATAATGAAATAGGGGGGAAAATACCCATGGAGGACAACATCTCATTAGGAGAGATAAACTTCACATGTGAACAACGTTGAGTTAAATGATAAATTGTTTTTTCTTAATGGCACTCTGGTGTGAGACAGGTTCAGAAGTTCTACTTGTTTTTCTGCAAGCTGGTGATTAATGACTTGGGAAGGTTTTCATGGAAGTGTGAAAGACAGGAGTGGAAAATGAAGATGCAAGTTGTGTCTCCAAAGGGACACTTTATAAAACCAGTGTCTGGACAGAAATAGGAAAGCCTTTGAGAGATTAGAAAGCCCTTATAATAACTGGCTGTGGAATGACCCAGTTTATTTATTTTCTGTTTGGTTTCTAGTTAATACTGTTTTCCCCTTGTAACCGATGCACACTAAAACCTCACGAATAAGACCCTGAGGCGATTCTGAAATCATCTACAGTGTATTTTCTCAGAGATAAAAAACATCAGCGACTCCAGTCCCTCTGACTCAGCTTGGTGTTCAGGTACCATGGAGTCAAACGTCATTCAGACAGGCAGAGCATTGCTGGAAACCCTCCAGGAAATCTGAAATGTCTGGGTGATTCCACACTTGATTTTCCATAACCTTATCAATATTGTCCCTCAAATGGGGATGTTTAAAGACAGAGGGAAACTGCTTATGTCAAGAGGTGGCTTGTAGTGCAGAGGAAAAGTAGTTTGGGCTGAATATAACTCTTCTGCTACAAACAGAGTTTTCAGAGGCGCAGTGCAGCACAGGGATTTCTGATAAGGGATTTTTTGGATAAACGTCTGCAGCAGATCCAATGTTATCAAGTTTCAATGTGCTTAGTAGGCACAGCTGGGATTCAGGAGCTGTTACAGTTGACTAACTACCTGCTGCATGCCCAGAAATACCACATAAAGCAATAAATCCTCAAACCTGTAAACAAACAAAGCCACTATTCCAGCAAGCTCCTGGGTGGGAAGAAAAGATACATCATAGAAAACTCTGTAAAATGTTCAGAGGTAAAAATAACTTGGCTTTTGCACATATAGTGACTTGAAATATTTTAGTCAAACATATCTGCTCAATGGCAACATGTTTAAAATATCTGGTTTCTAGTTAGTATTGTTTTATTAGAAGTAATAAATAATAAGTATTGATACAAAATTAAATAAGACTAAATAGGTAATATTAAATAATGCTAGAAGAAAAGCCATACTTGTAAACATGAATGATCTAAAGACTGAGATCATGGTCTGCAAGCAAAAAAAATTGGAAGGAATGAGAATTAATAATACTCTTACATATGTAAGATAGGATCAGTAATGAATAGCAGTGATTTTGTCTCCAAGCACATCACCAAAGAGATCAATACTTTATTGAGTTTGGATCTCTAGACATTAAAAAAAGATGTTGGAAAACTAAAAAAACATGTGGAAAGCTACTGTCAGCACTGAAAACCTTGTGGTGGGAAACTGAAGGAGTTCCACCTCTTTTACTACATCTCCAAGGCTAAACAGTGACAACTCTGAGTTTATATTTCACATGTACAAAATATCAAGAATCATAGGAATCCTCTGTCTCATAGAGAAAAGCTTATTATATATTGCCTGGAATTAAAAGTAAGGCAAGCTAGCATTAGGAAAAAGCTTTTTTTTTTTTTTTTCATTCAGGAGAATAGCCTATAAAATTATAAATGACCTTTTATGGAATTTAATTGAGACCTCTATTAGGCATCATGGCAATAGGGTATTGCTATAAAAGTTACATCTTCACTTGATATTAATCAGATCAAGCTGATATAAAAATCTAGAAGACATAAGGCCTTCATGTGTTCTCAGATCATCACAGTGCCAAAGATCTTTTCTAGAGGTGGCACATGGGGACACAGAATTTCTCTTGTGTGTGGAATACGGAGCTAAAAATCTTCAGTACACGTTCCCCTGCTCTGCCAAGTTTGCCAGAACTTCCTTTATTTTGGGAGTCAGTGTGACTGAATCACAATTGAGCAATGGCCCATGAATTCAAGGGGGACATGGGTAAGCTTTTGCCATTAAAATTGCACAGGGAATACATAAAGGTGAAATAGTAATTATCAAACTGGAGCCTTGCCAGAAAAGTGGGACAACCTTGTTGCCTTTCTTTGGTATCTCAAACTTTTCTGTTTCAAGAAAAAACAATCAGGATATGCCTCCAGAGGCCTTATGTACTGTCCTCATCCAAGGGACTGCACTGGAAATTAGGACTGCTGCCTTAAACACAATATCTCACAGCCAGAGTGGAACATCCACCCAGCATTCCCAGCAGTGCAGGAGCAATTGCCCAGCCAGAAGTGAGACCCCATGGCTCTTGTCCAGAGATCAAGACAACTTATGGCACCTTACAAAAGGACTTTTTTGAGGTGAATTATTTTAGCCAGAATCGCAGAATATGCTGAGTTGGAAGGGACCCCTAAGGATCATCTAGTCCAACCCTCAGCCCTGCTCAGGACCACACCCAAGAGTCCCACTGTGTGTCTGAAAGGATCATCCAAAGCCAACAAAACCACTGTGTCCTACATAATCACTTTTTTATTTTTTTTTCAGCCATGGGATAACTATTGCTGGGAATCCGGAATCACAGAATCATTAATGTTAGAAAAGACCTCTGAGATCACCAACTCCAATGGTTCCCCCAGCACTCCCAAAGTCACCACTAAACCATGTCCCCAAGTGCCACATCTTCATGTCTTTTTCAAACCCTCCAAGGATAGCAATTCCACCACTTCCCTGGGCAGCCTCTTCCAATGTCTGATCACTCTTTTAATGAAGAAATTGTTCCTAATGTCCAGTCCTTTTGAATGCTCCGTACCATGCATTTGCAATGGAATTGCTTATTTTTCTCTACATTCTTATTGCAAATTATCCAGTACTCTCCCAAATCAGGGCACTCTTTCCCATAGCACGATGGCAGTCAAATTCTGTCAATCATTTCCCTCTGTCCTCTCCAGAAAACAAGTCTCTGAAGATTATCTGTGCTGCCAGCATAGCAGTAGTCCAAAAATCAGGAGTAGAACTTTAATACAATCCTTTATATTTTAAATAATTGCATGAATTTCATTCACTTTTTGCTCACATTATATTACTTCCTTCAAGAATATTTTACAACAGTAAGTGTTTAGTGCTATATTTATCTATACAGAGGAATGAAACAATAATTTTTAGTCTAGTCACAGTAAATATGCTTAATTAGCCGTTTTATCTTCTAGGTTTTCAACCAGTTATTCAAGTTTTCTGTTTTCTTATGAATTTTGTGTCATAAAAGAAAAAAATTAAAAAAATAAAACCAAAAGCTTTGCTAGAGCACTCTTTAATTGCAATGCAGCAACAAGGGCAGTTGGCATCAGTGATTTTAAAGAAGTTTCATGAGGAACGTTTTTAAGCTGCAGCTGTGCTACTAAAGCAGAGCCAGCCCCAGGTCCAAGCACTGCCCTGTGGTAAACTGCAGTTAATTGCTAGAATGGCTCCTGGACCCACTGTTGGGTTTTGGCCCATTCCAACCAGCAACAAAACCACATGGCATCTGGTGGTTTGCACATAGGGATCATGGCTGATAGGAAACTCAGGCCATTGATTGTGGAGGAGGAAAGAGATGATCTGTGTGGTTGTGAGCTCTCTGTCTCCAATCAGGGAAAAATTAATGACATATTTTATAGTAATAAAATCATGGTATGTTAATAAATTGTTATTAAAATTAATTACTGGCATAATAATAAAAGGTTAAACTTATTTTATTACTAGTATAGTCAGACCAAATGTCCCTATAATTTGAAAGTCTGTTCCTGTGGAGTGACTGCTAAAAGACTCATGCTAAAACCAGCAAGAACAAGGCTGGGACAGACAGGTATTTCTCCAGTACATGCCCCAGGCCACGGCAGCTGCTGGTCTGGGGCACTCCTGACCCACTGACTGTGCTGATTGAAAAATCCTCCCTTGCTTCTGGGGTCAGAGCACTTCAGAGTCATTCAGCTTCTGGAAATTTGACTGTCCATGAAATAACATTTAATTGGCCAAAGCAGCAGCCAAGTCCAATGCAATGGCCAGGTAGTACTTAAGCTGTGGTGAAAGCAGAGAGGAGAGATGTGTTGCAGTCCAAGAGGAATGTGATATGATGAGGATATGTGGCAGGAGCAACTAATAGCCACAATCAGCACTGGAGAGTTTGTTGACTATACACACACAGTAAAAAGAAAGTTTTGTCTGGGAAAGCTTAAAATAGGAAACAAAAATAAAAGTAACACAAGCAAGCAAATAATATTCTCTTCCAGTTTATGGGCAGGAATCAGAGGCATAAAGAAATTAAATTATTTGCCCCAGACTGAACAGGGTATATGTGTCCTGACCAGGAATTTCTTTGCACTGTTTTTGCCCTAAGATTATCCTTAATCAGCCTTGCAAGAGTCAAACTGCTTCCCACAGTGACTATTGACACATAACAATTTGTAAGGAGCCTTGCAAGTTAAGCCTGTGTTTTAATGTCTGACTAGGCAGAGGGACTGAAGGTCTATAGGAATTTGGAGGAATGACTTGAAAAACCACAGAATGAGGAGAGCTACTTGAACTAGACTCCAAATGCATTTTGAGGCTTATATATTTGCAAATGCATATTAGCAGCAAAATGCAATGACAGCAAACCCCTCGAATCAGTCATCATATGCTCATTTTAACAGACCTGCCAAAACTCCTAATTAAGGTCTCCCTTAGGACTCTTCTTTTCTATCTCATTATCCTGATAAAATGGACACCAATGAGTCCCTTAATGAGGATTAAACTGTAGGCTTTAGTTGAATTTGCATCTCACATTTGCTGTTGATGAGATTCTCCTGAAATTTGCCCCGTACACTTGCCAGTTTCTAATTCAGAATTCAAACTACTGTATGAAAAATCTGGTGATAGACTCCCACTGCTTTGCCCAGCAATTGCCCAAAAATAAGAGATAAAAATTGTCTGTTTTGATAAATACAGCGTTTCCCCATCCACGGGCCAACAGTGTGTGTCATATTGCTGTGTCTCTGGCTTAAAAGGGACAGCTGCTCCAGGGATCTTGAAACACTCTCTTTAGTTTTTAACAGAAGGAAAAACTGAAGCGGAAGCAGATGTTTGTGACTGTATCACGCGTGAGATAAGGCCTTTGGAGACTTAGTTTTTTTTCCCGACAGCAAGTGTTTAAAGTCTCGTCTTCCTTAAAGGAATTTTGATTTCATGCCTGACCCAAGAAATATGCTTTGTGTAAATTCACATGACAGAGCTCCTTGCTGATGGTTTTAGTCGACACTGGGGCTAAGTCATCAGGTTGTTCTGAACACAGAGGTGATCCATGGCCAGGTGGGAGTTTGTTCTCCTCTACCTCCTCCACAGTCATGCTTTCAGTTGTAAGGTAGCACCACTAAAGTCCAAGTCCACACAATGGCCAGGAGCCTTCTAGGTCCTGGGAGGCAGGAAGATTACCTGCTAGAAATCACACCTAAAAAAGGTTGTTCAGCATTCCTAAAGCCCTCAGGTCCTGAATTAGAGTCCCAATTTATCCAGAATGTTCAACAGAACTTAACACCTTCTAAAAGAAGTTTATGTCGGTGCTGCAGAGACTCTCTGTGAACCAGAAAGCTCATTTTTTCCTGAGGATTCCTTGCTCTTCAAAATGGACAAGGATGAACACTGACACTCACAACTGCTTCTCATCTTTCTACTGCAGTCTACCCATTGACATCTGACTGCAGATCAGTGAGACACTGAACTTCAGAAGAGATAAAGACAAGGAGGAATGGTTTTAAACTACAAGAGGAGAGGTTTAAATTAGATATTATTAAGAAATTCTTGTCTGTGAGGGTGGTGAGGCCCTGACACAGGTTGCCCAGAGAAGCTGTGGCTGCCTCATCCCTGGAAGTGTTCAAGGCTGAGTTGGACAGGGGTTGGAGCCACCTAGGATAGTGGAAGGTGTCCCTGCCTGCATCAGGGTGTTGGAATTAATGATCTTTAGGGTGTCTTCCAACACAAACCGGTCTGTAATTCTCTGATTCTTTGATTTAGAGATCTAAGACACGCTCAGGGGTGTTTGCATGTATGTGGCCTGATGCAGGTTTTTTTAGTGACTGGGAGAGGAAAATTTATTAAGAAGTATTTTCCATCATTTTTGCATATTGTCATCTACTAAATCTGAGCTGTGAAGCACATCTATGAATGATCTTGCTATGGAAATAAGATCAGTCTTCCTAGCTCAGTTCAGATAGGAAATATGACACGAATTGTAACCACAAAAAAAACAGCAAGATGTGAAAGCAAATCACAGACCTCAGGCAAAGCCAGAGGAAATATGCAGGAAGACTTAAGTCATAGATTCAGTTTTTTCCAACTTTGGCATCATTAACCACAAAACAATGTCAGAGGGAACTTTTATTCTTTTTTAAAAGTATTTCTTTAGCCCAACCAGCAAGACCTGCCATGACCAGAATTCTGCTCTCTGTCTGCTGTGATGCCAAAGCAGTTCTCACCTCACAGTGGGGCTTTCTGTCCAAAAAGGTTGCCCCATAAACATGATAGCAGTGGGGACCATAGGGGATTCTCAGCCTTAGATATTTTCCAGCAGCTGGTGGGAAGAGTGGTTTTGGCACAAGGATTTTCTACTTCCCAATTTATGTCAAGAAACAACTTACACTTTTTCAGAAAACTATAGATGTTTAGGAATGTTGGGGTTTTTTTGGTGGTTTTGTTTGTTTGTTTGTTTGTTTTTGTTTTTGTTTTTTTAATTAGTGTTATTATTAAATAGGTGGAATACTTTGAAGGAGGAATGTTCATGGTCCTGGTTCAACAGTGAGGTGGATCTAATGAAAGAATAGATCAGAGATTTAAAACAAACTAGACAAAGTCTCTCATCACAGAACATGCAGTCAGACCATGCAATTCCCTCTTTCCAGAAGCTGATATCACATATTCCAAGTGCTAAACCTTTGTATAAATTTAAGAGTTGTCTATGTAGCTTCTTCGACAAAAAAGTTCATTGAATTGATTACAAAGCATGGTTTCAAGCTTATGAAGCCCGTGAGCTGTAAGCTATTTCAGGCTGGGAGAGAATTCTGAAGAAATACTGTACATAGCCATTAATTTCTGGCTCCTACTGGAGACAGGATACTGGTCTGATCCAGTACAGTCACTTTCTGTTCTTAAATATCAACACATTTCACTTGGTGTTGCAATGTGCAGCATTTTGCCTTCCCAGACGTACACTTTAAGTAAGATATTTTTTTTACACAAAATTTAAAAATAAGGAAAAAATGTTTTCTGATTGGTTCAAGCCAACTTTCATTTTTTCTTTTTCAGCATTAAATTAATGAAATTAAATTAAATGTGTTATTTGCAGTGAAAGTTGAGATTTGCTTTACTTAGTGTAGTCACTAAATCACATGCACTTGAATTTAAGCAGGTTTGTACAATGACAATCTGTTGTGCTTCTTAATTTGGGAATTAGGGGTCTTGGAGGAACTCTACTATTTATCAGCTTCAGTAAAATATCAGTTTCAGATTCGATGAGTTCTGTTTCTTCTCCTCCCTGTGGAGAATTACACCTCATATTATGTGGTACACTGGTTGTAATGGCACCCTAAATGGTAGATAAACCAAAGGTCTTGTACCCCAGAGATCATATCTGTGCCCATGAGACATCACAGCTGACTGTCCTGAGATGTGTTTGTTTGGTGACCATGATGAAGAAATCATTTTGAGTGAAGGGCTTGACAGCTTGGAATTTGCTTCTGCATCTGCTATAATGCAAGCTGAACTTCCTAATAGTCAGGGAATTTCTGCAAGTCTTGTGCCTATGTAAAAATATTCCCATTGAATCTACTATGAAAAGACAACACTTTGAAGTTCAAGAATAACAATTAATTGAATTGGTTAAGATTTTCATCACTTCTTTCTTAGTTTAACAAGTCCCACCGTATACCTGGCATTCCAGCACTTCCGCTTTTGGCTATAACTATGAAACTGTTTAATTCAGGTTATTCATTGTATAATCCTATGAAATAGGACACAATTGTTGATGGTCAATGTGATTTTGCCTGACAACATCCTTGTGAACAGCTTTGTGCTGGCAGGACTGAGGTGTCTGAAGTTAATGGACAATCAGAGGAACTTTTAGTCTTAACTCTGAGATTAGAAAAGAATGATTTTGAGTCCAACACTGGAAAATAAGTTGGATGATCTCATCTCTACCTTACATTACAGGAAGTCATTTACAGCAGCACCTGCACCAATTGGGCTTGATGTGGTTACATTGCTATCACTTGGAGAATCATTCAATTATGGAATGGTTTAGGTTGGAAGGGACCCTAAATATCATGGAGTTCCAACTCCCCTGCCATGGGCAGGAACACCTTCCACTAGACCAGATTACTCAGAGCACCATCCAGTCTGGGCATGAACACCTCTAGGGTTGGGAAGTCCACAGCTTCTCTGGGCAACCCGTGCCAGCACCTCAGTATCCTCACAGGGAAGCATTTCTTCTCAATATCTAATCTAAACCTAATCTCCTTTAGTTTAAGGCCATTTCCCCTTGTCCCATCACTGCATGCCCTTGTGAAAAATGCCTCTTAGCCTTCTTGTAAGCTTCCTTTAGGTACTGGAAGGTGCTATAAGATCTCCCCAAATCCTTCTCGTCTCCAGGCTGAACAACCCCAGCTCTCTCAGCCTGTGTTTTCTGAGCATCTTCATGGTCCTAAGCACTTTAGATATCTAAATCTGAGCTAGACCCCTTCAACTCTACTCAGATCCATGTCGGAAATATCAGTACATCCAAGGTGGATACTCTTTTCTAAAGGAGGTAAGAAAATATGCTCCAGAAGACCGTATTTGTTTCCATTTAAAGAGACTGAGATTCTCAGAAATAAACCCCTTCAACTGACAGTGAGGAATTCCACTGAATGTCTTCAACTGTTCTCTTCATTTGCTTAATATTTAGGTCTAACAGTTGAAGATGGTTGAGATCAGGGCCTACTCTGTATAGTTTAATGGCAAGGATGAGAGCAATGCACCTGAATGCTCCAGGTTTGCCTTAAACACGGATTTTCTTGTGTTCATCTGGAAAACAAAGTCTTGTTCACCTGTTATTTACACAAGTGGAGATTATGGTATAATGATAAAGATCACCTCCATATGACAGGGAGAACCAATACAATATGAGTATCATCCCTATACAAATAAATTTCAGAGCATCAGATGTTTTTCAGAGAAATCACATTTTATTTGGCATCATTTTCTGTGCAATTACTTCTCTTACTTTTAAAAGAAGGAAAGACACTTTTCAAAACCATTAAAAGGAGTAGAAACCCCTTTCTATAAATATCTAGTGTCGTGGGTTCGACCTTGGCAAAATGCCAAACCTCCCCAAGACCCGCGCAGTCCCAGTGAAAGGAGGGGAGGGAAAAAAAACCTGAAACTGGAAAGAACTATATACATATATTTACAGGAAAGTTACAATACATATACGTACAAATATAAGAAAAAACAACAATAACTTCATCCAGAGCTGTCCACCCCAATAACACACAGATTTCACTACCCAAAACCCACACGGAACAAAACTAAACATGTTTCTCTGAAAGAGCACCCAGCAAAACAATATCAAACAAAAGTATTTACTTCCCAGAGACCAGAACTGCTGTGGGCATCTCGGCAGGGAAACGGCCAGGCCTGTCGCTCTGGGAGCAGCAACAGGGAGTCCTCCCCACCACACCGCACGGAGAGAGGGAGGGCAAGAGAGCAAGGATACCTCCCCCACTAGATTTATACTCAACTTGACGTCAGATGATATGAAATACCTCTTTGGTTGCCTAAGTCAGGTGATACTTGCCCCTCTGAATCTACGGAGTGCCCCATGGCCCAAAAACTGGGGCCTGCTAAATTTGGTTTCAGGCCTAACTAAACTAAGGCCTTAATCTAAGTTTTGGGGGTTTATCCAACCCATCACATCTAGTAAGTCATATGTAGACCTGGGGGCTCCCAGCCACCCACTTACCAGTTTTCCAAGGCATGTGATTCTTGCTAAGGAGACCAAGTTACTACTTACTGTTTATTTTAGTATGGGACAAAAATCTGTCTCCGATGGCTTTGGACACCTTGTTACATCCCATTCCAAAATCTGTCAAGGATGTGATGACAGCTGAGACACAGAGGAATACTTCTCCAGTTCAAGAACAAGAAGACCCACAAGGAAAATTTGCTGATTTGCTAAATTCTTTACATTTCCACATACAGCTGCAGAATATTGAGCATATCACTATAAACTGTGACAAATACCAGGGCTTTTGTCTCCCTGGGTTATTGAGCCAGGCATTTCCTATTTAAAGAGTTTGCCTGCAACTTGAACACCACAATGTCAGTAATCCTGAAATCACATATTGACAGGTAGACCTGCATTTGGATTCATCCAAGTGCAAGTTGCCTAGAGGTTTTGATGGAACAACTTTTACAGCAGGTTTCAAACCAAAACTCTAAAGACTTTGGTTTGCTATCAGTGTACAGACACATCTTGCCCCAGTGAAGCAAGAAACCTGGTTTTGTGTGTATTTTTGTTGGGATAAATGGTAGTAGTGAAGGTAACAAGTCAAAGAGAGTTATCCATTATATCCATGCTGGTGTTGCAATTAATATAACTGTTCAGTCAGTGGGTAAGTGTACACAAGGTGTACACTTTTTGTAGAAGGTGTACAATTTTGTGGTAGAAGTAGTCACCAAAATATTGTCCCCAGTTTAGTACCAATGAAACAATAGGAACATGTGGTGGTGTAGACTAGTACCAAATATGTACGTCATCTTAGAGCATCTGGTGGACTCATATGACTTATGCTAAAGCACCATGTCTTTGGTTTAAGGCCACATGGGTACATCTTCACAAAAAGAGTGTCAAGCCCTGGCGCAGGCTGCCCAGGGCAGTGGTGAAGTCACCAACCTTAAAAGACGTGGATGTGGCACTGAGGGACTGGTTTGGCAGTGGCCTTGGCAGTGTTAGATTAATAGTTGGAACTGATGATGTTAAAGATCTCTTCCTCCCTAAACAATTTTGTGAGTCTATGAAAACAACCAGGATGATGTTCAAAATTAGATCTCATATGAAAATGTACAGGCAACTTCAGTGATTTCTAAAATCTTTCTGGGTAGGAACAATCCAAGAACACAGTCTGCAGCCAGGCCATTTCAATCCCATCTCCACACTTTTCCTGCAAGAAATCTCCCTCCTGCAGGGTACCTGGAAATATGCAGAAAAAGCAGTGATTTCACTTGGCAAAAACTCAAATCAACACAGTTCCAGCCAGCAAAACTTTTAACCTTGTCCCCAAGACTGTCTAGAATAGATGTTCTTATGCTGTTTTCTTTTGGGAATAAAATCCTATCTCTCCCCTGCAGGTTTCCTTTCTCTCTTTGTAGTAGCATAGTCACTGGGATCCAATTTAAAATGTTCAAAACCCCAAATTCCTCAAAAGGCAGTGTGAAACTGCACTCACACAGCACTGCAAAAACAAGCAAGGAAGCTTTGATTTAGTTCAGAAGTGGAGTGTTCCTTCACTCTCACTAAAAGTTAATTGTACGGGAGGGGTTTTAATGTGGCTAAAATACAGGGTTATAAAGATTCCCAATCTTTTCACGGCTTTGTTGTAATTACCCTCACCTCATCCAAAA
This sequence comes from Scytalopus superciliaris, assembly GCA_013400415.1. Taxonomy (NCBI): domain Eukaryota; kingdom Metazoa; phylum Chordata; class Aves; order Passeriformes; family Rhinocryptidae; genus Scytalopus; species Scytalopus superciliaris. The sequence continues at coordinate 98,847 of VXBX01000381.1, forward strand.
TTACCCACCTGTAAGTTAGGGTGGCTCCCTGGAGGATGAGTAGAGANCACTGCAAAAACAAGCAAGGAAGCTTTGATTTAGTTCAGAAGTGGAGTGTTCCTTCACTCTCACTAAAAGTTAATTGTACGGGAGGGGTTTTAATGTGGCTAAAATACAGGGTTATAAAGATTCCCAATCTTTTCACGGCTTTGTTGTAATTACCCTCACCTCATCCAAAATTACCCACCTGTAAGTTAGGGTGGCTCCCTGGAGGATGAGTAGAGAGAATGAAAACACAGAGAGGATGTTTATTGTGTTTATTGCAATGAATATTGACAAACACCTGCTTATCAATAAACACATTTATTAGTAAGTCAAGATTTTTAATAAACACATTCTCATGTAGGTTGAATGTATTACCACTTGGGTGGTCACCTGTGTCTATTTACAGCAGAAAGGATTTAGATGACCCGTTTAGGCTCTATTTATAGTTTTAGAGCAGACAGATTTCAATGCAATTTTATCTTCAGAAGGGTGCAATGACTACAACATCAGTTCCTCACGTTTTGGGAGTATTTTACAAGCACTTTGACAGAGGTGGATCACCCAAAAAAACCTACGGTATTTCTTGAAGCCTGTCCAGTCCTCTAAAATATTAAAACTCTGTTAAAAAGACTTATTTTTACTTGTTTCAGCTGCTAAAACAGATGATTTCGCAGGCCCTCGCTGAACTGTAACACAGGAGCACTAGGTGGCAATGCTGTTACAGCGAAAACTCCAGCGACTCCGTAAAACACCAGAGCCCAGCTATGCTTCACACCCTGCGCAGAAGCTCAGAAAGCTGCCACCGCTTCTTCAGTCGGTGCAGGACATCGTTTTGATTGTCCCCCTGTATTTGGCACAATGATGATGAGGCACCTCGAATCCTGCGTTCAGTTTTGGGCTTCTCACTACAAAAAAGAGATTGAGGGGCTGGAGCAGGTCCGGAGAAGGGCAACGGGGCTAGAAAGGGTCTGGAGCACAAGTGTGATGAGGAGAAGCTGAGGGAGCTGGAAGTGTTTAGCTCTGAGAAGAGGAGGCTCAGGGGGGACCTTCTCACTCTCTACGACCACCTGACAGGAGATTGTGGCCAGCTGGGGGCTGCACAACAAGAAAAGACCCCAAATTGTGCCAGGAAAGGTTTAAGTTGAATATTAGGGAAAAAAAAAAAAAATCCATGGAAAAGGTTGTCAAGCATTGGAAGAGGCTGCCCAGGGAAAATGTGGAATCAACATCCCTGGAGGTCTTTAAAAGATGTGTGGATGTGATGCTTAGGGACATGGTTTAGGGGTGAACTTGGAAGTGATGGCTTAACAGTTGAACCTGATGATCTTAAAGGGCTTTTCTAACCTAAATAGTTCTATGACTATATGATTTTGGTTGCCCAGGCTTGCTCTGAGTGAGAAGTATGTGATTGAATTGTTTCCATTTTCCATATAAAGCAAATGAAGATGATGATCTGACATTTAGCACAAATTTAGCCTTCCCCATATAATTTCCAGTGAGTGCAGGGAATACTGAATGAGACATATTGGATGAGGAACACACAGGAATGAGCAGACAGTCCTACCAGTTTGGGGTTCAACTGTCTGACAGGGGAAAGTGAAAACTCAAGCCTGATCCTAATAATGTGGGTGAGNATCTTTTCACGGCTTTGTTGTAATTACCCTCACCTCATCCAAAATTACCCACCTGTAAGTTAGGGTGGCTCCCTGGAGGATGAGTAGAGAATGAAAACACAGAGAGGATGTTTATTGTGTTTATTGCAATGAATATTGACAAACACCTGCTTATCAATAAACACATTTATTAGTAAGTCAAGATTTTTAATAAACACATTCTCATGTAGGTTGAATGTATTACCACTTGGGTGGTCACCTGTGTCTATTTACAGCAGAAAGGATTTAGATGACCCGTTTAGGCTCTATTTATAGTTTTAGAGCAGACAGATTTCAATGCAATTTTATCTTCAGAAGGGTGCAATGACTACAACATCAGTTCCTCACGTTTTGGGAGTATTTTACAAGCACTTTGACAGAGGTGGATCACCCAAAAAAACCTACGGTATTTCTTGAAGCCTGTCCAGTCCTCTAAAATATTAAAACTCTGTTAAAAAGACTTATTTTTACTTGTTTCAGCTGCTAAAACAGATGATTTCGCAGGCCCTCGCTGAACTGTAACACAGGAGCACTAGGTGGCAATGCTGTTACAGCGAAAACTCCAGCGACTCCGTAAAACACCAGAGCCCAGCGATGCTTCACACCCTGCGCAGAAGCTCAGAAAGCTGCCACCGCTTCTTCAGTCGGTGCAGGACATCGTTTTGATTGTCCCCCTGTATTTGGCACAATGATGATGAGGCACCTCGAATCCTGCGTTCAGTTTTGGGCTTCTCACTACAAAAAAGAGATTGAGGGGCTGGAGCAGGTCCGGAGAAGGGCAACGGGGCTAGAAAGGGTCTGGAGCACAAGTGTGATGAGGAGAAGCTGAGGGAGCTGGAAGTGTTTAGCTCTGAGAAGAGGAGGCTCAGGGGGGACCTTCTCACTCTCTACGACCACCTGACAGGAGATTGTGGCCAGCTGGGGGCTGCACAACAAGAAAAGACCCCAAATTGTGCCAGGAAAGGTTTAAGTTGAATATTAGGGAAAAAAAAAAAAAATCCATGGAAAAGGTTGTCAAGCATTGGAAGAGGCTGCCCAGGGAAAATGTGGAATCAACATCCCTGGAGGTCTTTAAAAGATGTGTGGATGTGATGCTTAGGGACATGGTTTAGGGGTGAACTTGGAAGTGATGGCTTAACAGTTGAACCTGATGATCTTAAAGGGCTTTTCTAACCTAAATAGTTCTATGACTATATGATTTTGGTTGCCCAGGCTTGCTCTGAGTGAGAAGTATGTGATTGAATTGTTTCCATTTTCCATATAAAGCAAATGAAGATGATGATCTGACATTTAGCACAAATTTAGCCTTCCCCATATAATTTCCAGTGAGTGCAGGGAATACTGAATGAGACATATTGGATGAGGAACACACAGGAATGAGCAGACAGTCCTACCAGTTTGGGGTTCAACTGTCTGACAGGGGAAAGTGAAAACTCAAGCCTGATCCTAATAATGTGGGTGAGATCAGAAGAAGCCTTTACTTCTACCTTACCCTTTCATTATGTACTAGCAGTGAAATCAAAGACAATATTCCTGGGTATAAAACTTTGGGTGTGGACAGCTTTTTTTAAGATTACTGCTTTTGAAGAGAAAAACGCCATTGCAAGTGTGCTGCAGCAAGCTGTTCAGTAAAGTACAGCACGAAATTTGTGCATAATTGAGTCCAATACAATTTGATCTGTGCTATCAGGTCATGATCCTGAGGGACCTCTGAACACTTTCAATATTTATTTTAATCCACTTTAATTCATATCATTTATCATTGTCACAAGCTCTGTGAATTGCATCAATGGGTACAAACAGGACAAGGAACTCTCCTGTTCATTCCATTGCTACCGGAACCTCCGTTTTAAATTTATTTTTAAGGAAATACTGGATTCTGCTGATAGCAGATCTTGTGGCCAAAACCAAGACTATTCACAGCACACAAAACCCCTTCCCATGTCCCAGGGAAGAGGTTTGTGCTGCACCATCTCTCAGGGCTCCTTCCAGCTTGGCATTTCTACTCATTTGTGAAGAGCTGGGTCCCACACTGGGTGTTGAATTAAGCCATAGTGTGAGTACCTTGGGCTGCTCCAGAGTTACAAAGAGAACAGTTCCTTTTGCAGCTTCTCAGTGAGGCACAGTGATAGTGCCACAGTGCTCGGGAGGAGCCAAAGTTGCAGCAGTGGCAGGGACAGGGGTCTAAATCGCCCACCTAATTTGGCCAGTCTGGATCCTTTGCTGCTGATTGTGGGCAATATTATGTCAGAGTTACTTATTCCATCAGCTTTAGTGATCAGCTAAGTGGGTGCTGCTCTGCTCCTCCTATATGGGGGTCATCTGCCAGGTCAGTTTGTACAAGAGATTATCACAGTGTGAGTTTCCTCAGAGTATTAATTATACTGCAAAACCACAGCAATTTTGCAATGGAGTGAGATAGAACTTTATCTTGTTGGAAGAACAGGAGTAAATTACAGGTCTTACTCACACAGTGTGTAGCAAGGAGACATTAGAATTGCTCTCAGGAATTCTTTCGAGTGGTGAGGAAAAGATTCATCTGCATTATTTTGGTCCTAAAATGTCTTTAAAGCTTTATGTACTTTATATGATGGTTGGACTTGATGATCTTACAGGGTTTTTCCAACCTCAGTGATTCTAAGCCTTAGTAAAAATAAATTAATAAAATTAATGGATGCACATCCATGGACTCATAAGAGTTTTGCATGAGTATGTGTACCCAAATGTGTGAGGATTTTTCGTGTGCTTATACCTGAAATGCTAAATTCAGACTTCCTTGAAGTTTTTCAGTGGTAAAAAAAATGAGTAATGCTGCTGATTCAAAAGGCAAGATTTTCCTTTGCAATTCTCCCATTTATATAGATATTTTCTAATCAAAATGCTATTTGAATCTTTTGCACTAGGATGTAAATTTAGCTGCTATGGGTGGAATTGGTTTACTGTTTGGAACAGCTCATAGGTCGTGATTTCCGAAATTATATAAACTTGTCAAGATGTGAGCTGTCCCAAAACGTTTCCTAGTTTTCTCCTGTTTTCTCTGACCGTTTTTTCCTTCCTTTCTCTAATCCTTGCACTCTTCTGCAGTGTTTCATGGCAGGGACATTACCTGTTTGAAAACAATTTTATTGTTTGTTGTGGGGGAAATCCTCGTTGGTGATAAAGAAATACACTGCAAATAAATAAATAACATTCAAAAAGTATTTACTGGTCCTGATGAGTCTTGTGGGTTTGGATTTTGTTTGTTTCCTTAATATGCCACTACAGGGTGGGGAGAGAGACAAGAAAAGGTTGTGTGATGGTTGTTATTATTATTATTATCATTAGAGCAGTTTCTTTTCCAGATTAAGACCCAATCGTTTAGATTGGAATAATGAAAGGGATGAAATGGGGGATTTTTGCTGGGTTTTAGCCATGGGATTGTACATTGGCTTTGACAGCACAGTGAGTTGTGCTGATATCTGAGGAAAAATCAGAAGCAGCTAAAAGGTGGAAAGTTTAAAGAAGTGAAAAGATGTGCATTTCTGGCTTTATTCATGTCTCATTAGCTTCTGGCACAGTAAATTGCCTAGACCAGCAGAAAACACTTGTTCTTTCTCTTTTTTAATGCAAATTTTTGGACAAAAAATTGTAGTGTCAGTGAAAAAAATGGTGCCCAAAGAATAGACCGGATGTAACATTTTCAAAAGCATCACCTATGACAATTAAGAGGCTGTGTCCACCATCCCCCTTTCCAACCAGATTTATTTCCCCATAATTCCCTTTAAGATACAATATCAGCAAGTTTGCAAAAAGCATGTTCTTGCCATTAGATTCTCCATGTTTCTGTGCTTGATTAACAAATTAGAAATAAGGAATTCCCTCTGACCAGGACATGGATGTGAGAACATCTGCTAAGGAATTAAATCAACATATACTGAAACCCGCGTGTTTGCAGATTAGAATGATTCCTTTTTCTCGTAATGTGCCCTGGTGTGAATTTCCAAAGGTTGTTGGATGCTGAAATATGTGGCTAAAAATTCAAATCTCTTTGAAACCACCCTACACTTCCAGGCACCAAAACGTGAAGTGACAACCAAATAAATATCCCAGCAACCTCCAGACCTTCCTTTTCCTTGCTATTCTGAAATGAATGACTCCAAACTCCCAGATAAACAAGACGGGGAATAGCAATGCCCTTTCTCCTTACTCAGGGAAGACAATATGACTGAAGAGAGGCATTTTAAAGCTCATAGACTTTTCTTTGCATAGCCCCTTTGTGATTCCTGGGTGATTTACCTCCTACATTCTTAACTGAACTCCTGAGGAAGAACACCAGTGGAGAAATTTAAGACTGAAAATAAGCACATGAGCCCAGTTTGAAATCCTGGAGCTGGGTAAGTCAAACAGATCATTAGAGCACTTGGAACAACCCTGAAAAATGCCATACTCTCTGGAAAACTGCTAGCTGGAACACGACAGTGTTTTTATTTGTCTTTGACTTTTAAAAAAAGGACTTCTCCCCCCACTCCTGCCTTTCAGCTTCCTTCCCACTAATAATTTTCTCACAAATATTTTTATGAAATGCTTTGGTAGACAGTGGTGTTTGCTAAAAACCATGACTTAAAAAATGTTTTCATTTATTAAAAGTAAAACCTACTGTTATGAATATCTCTATGATTGCTTCAACACAATAATTAAAATGCATATTGGAGATTTAAAAACAAAATAAAACAAAATAAGACTTTTTTTCACTCTTTTTAATG
>VXBX01000381.1:105325-167748 GCA_013400415.1 Scytalopus superciliaris
TTTTTTTTTTAACATTGAAACACCTATTTCTGAAAACTTTTAAACACATTGTGTCTGAACTGGAATGGTGACAAGAGGACCTTCAGGCTGTGCCCAAACTGTCTAATTTGAAAGACATGCAGGGAACTAAACTTTGGTGCTCTGCTATGTGATATGATGTCTGAATTAAACATGTGTAGGAAGGAGAAAATGAAGACTGGCCTAAATATGGTTATTTGTAATGAAAAATAACCCACCACCTGGCCCTTACATCACAGAAAAATGAGATGAAGAAAAGGAAACCCAGCAAGACTGGTTAAGGTGCTTGCAATTGTCCCATGGAGTTCTCAGTGCTCTGGCATTCAGTGCAAACATCTTTCAAATAAGCAGGTGAAATTCATTGAATCATGGAATCACAGAATGGTTTGGATTGGCAGGGACCTTAAAGATCGTCTCATTCCAATTCGTCTCTCATGGGCAGGGACACCTTCCACTGTCCCCAGGTTGCTCCAAGCCCCGTCCAACCTGGCCTTGGACACTTCCAGGGATGGGGCAGCCACAGCTTCCTGGGCAACCTGTGCCAGGGCCTCCCCACGCTCACAGGGAACAATTTCTTCCTAATATTTAATCTAAACCTACTCTCTCACAGTGTGAAGCCATTCCCCCTTGTCCTGTCACTCCATGCCATTGCAAATAACCTCTTCCCATATATCTTGTAGGCTCCCTTCAGGTACTGAAAGGCCTCAATTATGTCACCCCAAAGCTTCTCTTTTCCAGAGTAAACAATCCCAATTCTCTCAGCCTTTCCTCATATCAGAGGTGCTCCATCCCTCTGATCAACTTGGTGGCCTTCTCTGGCCTCATTCCTACAGGTCCATGTCCTTCTTGTGCTGGGGACTTCAGAATTGCATTAAATTGCTTAATGTATATTACTATGTGCTTCGTTAATGTATGGCTTCAATATGTAATTCTACCTACTTTAATTCTAATCTCAGAGAGGTAAAGGCACACGTTACAGTGGAAGACACCATCTGTGATGCCTCTTGCAACAAAACTAGTCTTTCCAGGCTAATCTTGGCCTCCACTTCTTTTTGTTATAACTGTTAAGGTTGTGAGAAAGCTGATAAATATGACACAATAACTTGGAAAGTTTCACACCATAGTGCAACATAAAAGAGTAATTAGATGAAGAAAAATTAAGTAACTGCTTTTTTTTAATGGTGATGTTCAGTCTTTCAAAGAAGTAGCTACACAGTCCACAACTTTTCCCAGATTCATTAAAGCAAAAACCTTAGCCTTCCTGCCCCTCTCAAACCCATAAATTCTGCTGGATTACATGTAAAGTTGATTTAAAGTGGTTGCTCAATCAAAAGAGAATATTGACTCTAAATTTCAGTGCTCTGTAATGTTCTGAAGTGAGCTGAAATCTGCTTTTGTGGACAAAATGAGACTTTCCACCCTTCAGTTTGGATTGTCAAGCCTTTATCAGTGGCATTATGGAATAATCACCACTTTGTTCGGTTTTTATATTGGCCTGAGTTAGATTTTTCCTCTTATTTTTTAAAAGGAATCACTGATTGCTCCAAACAGAACTCACTTGATGTCCTGTGGAGTTTCTGTCCCACCTGTCCAGCAGTTTAGGTCATCCTGTGTAAATCAGTAATGAGGCTCCCCCAGACCTGAGCAAGGCACAGAGGGCTGAGCCCTCCATTCTTTGGGCACTCAAGATTCCCATCGAAGCACGGAATGTTGGATTCAGCCCTCCACAGCAAACATATGTCAATACACAGATGGTCACACCAGCAGCATTTTCCCACAGACATTCGCTCGATATTTTTCAAGCAAAAAATATCTTCCATTTGTCCTCAGACCTGTTGTTCACCCGAGTATTCCAGGCAATTTAACCTGCAGGCAGATTTTTTTTTTCCCTGAGAAAGACACAGGGATACAACAGCAAAAAGACCCCAAAAAAATAAGCTGGGAAGAAGATTAGTGAGCCAGATGGACAGACGGACTGATAGCTTGATATGCAGAAATAGTTTACTTGGAGCAAGTTCAGAAGGATGTTCAGAGAACACAGATTATAGCTTGTAAAGGGGAAGAGTTCAAAGTGGGAACCTGGTATTCCAATACAGGCTTGTGTAGGCTGGGAAGCAAATGTATGTGTGACACATAAAGATTTATTTCTCAAAAGAAAAATTCCCTTTTCCCCCCTGAAAAGTAGGGATTTTAGCTGGGAGGTAAATATAGATGAGATTGAGATACACTGAATAGCAAGAACCCCAATAGAAGGATGAAGCAGCCTCTGGAGAGATCTGCCTCCACGGACCATGGTGGAAAATCCACATGACTAACTGGGATGAAGGATTATCTTTTCCAAGATCTCAGAAAAAGACTCTACCAAATTAACTGGTCAGGGGCAACTTTAGCAATCTTGGGATCCTGCAATTCACCACAGGCTGTAGAGCCCATCTTGAAAGAAGGGGATCTGTGCTGCTGAAGTCTCATGGCAGCATGATGGAAAGCACAGGGGCAGAGATGAGAGACAATTTAAATTAAGCTAATTCTCCTGAGAATGGCACCAAGTGGGTCATTTGCCCTGAAGAAACAAAAATAAACAGTGATGGTTCTGTGGCACAGAAACTGGAGCATTTCATTAACACCTGGCTGTGGACGAGCCTTTGTCGTGATAAATATGCTGTGATAAAATGCAGAGAACTTAAACAGACCCAGGACATAACTCATTCATTCAACTTTCATTGAGTTCCAGTGCACAGATCAGTCCAACTGCTTCACATACTGTCCTGTAGATATATATCTGTATAGATATATAGATATGAGACATTCTTCAGTAACAGTGAGACCACCCTCTCCCCAACAATTTCAGCATCTAAATAACTGCATTTCTTCTCTGTCACCCTTAGGAGGTTCAGAGGAACTGTTGAACCTCTTTGTCTGACTCAGTTTTATGTGTATAAATCAGAACTGTCAGAAGATACTGTATTAGTGCAGTAAATATGAGGGATCTTTTAGCCAAATCTTTTGGTAGCTTATTCCACTGACTGATCCATCCGGTAATTGATTATAACCTGTCAAAATTGAAAGGCTTAAAAAAATTTCTCTCTCCCCAGTACTCTTTCAAACACCTGTTATTAATTTCTCAGCAGTTTGAAAAATGAGATTTCAGTACCCTCCTGACTCTTCTGCCCCTTCCTTTGGATTTCTGCCAGCCTTTGGTGACCCTCAGACTTCTCAGTCCTTCTCTCCACTTCCTCTCCATTTTCTTCTGCCTTTCTACAGGCCTGATTTCTCCAGGACCCCACAAGTTTGCACCCTGCTTTCCTCTCCCTATTGCATCTCTTCTTTTATCTCCATCTTCTCCTCAAACATGCTAATTTTGTATTTAATATAGGCTCATCACACTTTGCTGCTGCTTCCGACTTGGCTCCTGTGGACAGCGGGAATGATATCCATGGTGTCAATGAGCATCTCCCTGCTTCAGTACAGATACCTCCAATTTACACCCGATGAGGATCCAGCTTTCTGCTGCCAAAAGTACTAATGATTTTGCAGAAATATGAGTCCCTCTCTCCCTCTCGTTCTCTTTTTTTTTTTCTCTCAGCATGTAAGATCTAATTACAAATTGCTGAAGGCTTGCTACAAATAAAATTTAAAAAAATTAAAAAAAAAAGGAGGAGAAAAGATACCCTTTTGACTCTGCATTGTCTGTTACTAATTTAGACAAAGGAATTGGATCTTTGTTTTCACCCAAATAAATATTTCTTCTCATGAATACTGAGAACAACTATTCAGTGAAATATCGCCATGGAGAGGTTTTAAACTTATTTTCACAGCTGTGAGTTTGTTCAGGCTGATGTTACTGGATATCAGCGCTCTGAATGATAGCAACATAACCATGGTATAATATGAGCAGAACCATCCAGCCTGGCTTTCTGCTCTCTGGAAATACCAATTATCTCCCAACAGCTTCAATCCAGGGGGTGGGATGTGTGCCATATTTTTATTTGCTATGATTATATTAAGGATGACAACACAGCAGAGGCTAAAGGCAACATTCCTACTGGTAGACTGAACAGTGTGAGGGCCTTTTCTCTGCCCCTGAGGCTAGCTACAGCAGGGACTATTTGGTTTTCTCCTTGGACCCCTGTCAGGGTGTGCCTCTAAAAAACCAGTGGGTCATGAGAAAGGGCTTTCTGCTTTGTGATGTTTGAGAGCCCCAAAACCTCTTGCAAACAGATGAGACAAAGGGACTATTGGTGCAGAGGGTGTTCAGCAAGAACGAGACCCGCATGGGACTCAGTGGTGAAGAGGACACAAGAGCCCTAAAACTGAGCTCTAGCCAGAGGCCTCCAAACCAGATGTTGCTCCATCACAGAATGGTTGAGATTGAAGGGACCTCTGGGAGTCATCTGGTCCATTCTCCCTGCTCATGCAGGGCCACCTACAGCAGGTCACCCAGGACCACATCCAGATGGGTTTTGAATATCTCCAGGGGTGGAGATTCCACAGCTTCTCTGGACAACTTGTGCTATAGATTGATTCCTCCCAGAAGAAAAATTGTTTTCCTGTGTTTTAATTTGTGAGTGTTGCTTTTTGTCCTGTCATTGGGTACTAATATAAGTCTGTCTCCCTTGTCCTCAGCTCTGGAGCTGGAAGCAATACAGATGTTCCAGAGGGAGTGAAGGTGATGAGTGCTACTTAAGGGCAGTGTGAATGACTTGGAACTAGTGCTGTGCTAATATGGATATGACCAAGAAAGAAATCCTGTCCCTTTTACCTGAAAATAATATTCACTTCAAAGTAACTTCTTTCCATAGTTGAACTTTAATTAAACCAGTCCCCTGATGGTTACAGACTCACCAGCCTTCCCTGGAACATTATCCTCCATTACTATTACTTACAGCGCACTTTCTGTAGGTAGTTGGTAGTTACAGAAACAAATAATTAGTTACAGGTAGTTAGAGGGACAAGAGTAGAAATCCTTCTCATGTCACTAAAAATACTTCCATCTTTTCCTGTAGGCATGGAATGACTGTTTCCTGTCACCTGAAAGGACAATTTCCCCTTAATTTGTATAGTCACTCTTTGCTATAAGATGCCAACATAACAGGGGTGTAGAACTGCACATATACTTGGTGTAAGTGCAAATGACAAAATACAGTAAAGGTGATGGCAAAGTGAACTCAGAGAGGAAAATGGGGAAGGAGAATGTGTCTTAGCTGTCTAAGTGTATGGATCATGAGACATACAGCATACCTGAATCCTTCTAGGACTGTGACTCAAGGCAAGGAGAGATCATAGAATCACAGAATGGTTTGTGTTGGAAGGGACCTTAAAGACCACCCAGTTTCAACCCACCTGCAATGGGCAGGGACACCTCCTACTAGACCAGGTTGCTCAAATCCCCATCCAGCCCGGCCTTGAACACTTCCAGGGATGGGGCAGCCACAACTTCTCCAGGCAAACATTCTGAGGCATTTCTGGCAGACGTAGTCACTCTTGGCTGGGCAGCTGCTTTGCACACTTGGGTGTCCCAGTTTTAAACTGAACCTTGCCCAAATGTCCCAGCAACAAACATCAGCCACAAAAACTGTGGAGAAAAAAAAATTGTCTTCTGAAAAGAACATTTTTGAGATTCACACCTCCTTCAGCACCCTAGACACCAACACGGTGCTCCAAAACTGGAGTGAAACACTTCCAGTCACAAATGTTAACTTTGTTTATACATTTGGGGTTTATGGTAAGTTTCAGTTGTCTGAATATGGTCATTAGAGATACATGCACAGTGTGGGCTGGCCTGGCACAGGGCTGACAGGAGATCAGTGTACTTATAGTGTTGCAGAGTCCTTCCAAATTACACTGAAGTAAGGAAACTGTCTATAGTGCCCCTACAAAGAGCGGGGACACAGACAATCACTATGTTACATTTGTCTTAGAAAACTCTCTGATCTCCATGGAACAAGCACCTGGAGACTGTTCACCTCCTGCTATGAAGAGTTTGTCTATGGCTAATCAAACAACCCAGACTATCTACAGAGAAGCCAACAGATTTCCTTAATCCTTAGCAGCCAGGCTGGTCTTTTCAAGCCCTGAACATGTTTTAGTTCAGCTGATCGTTGCTCATCCTCTTATGGTTTACAATGCAGGTCATGAACTTGGAGTATAATATTCCAGCACTTACGTTTTTAAAGTGCAATCCATGTAGCATTTTAAGCAGAGAAAATACTCATTTAGAAAGCAGCATGATACTCGCAGTACAATGTTATGTGACAGGACAACAGTAGAAGTAACTGTATTTGTTTAATTTAAGAAATCGAGTGGACAAGGGTATCCAGACCTTTCTCTTACCCTTATTACTTGTTTCAATTTTGTTGCTAGTATTTTTCCTCCTGTTTAATAGGCAAGGCAGCTGACAACTGAATTAGTACTCTTCCCTTAGTGTGCCACTGGCTCATGACAATAGCCTTAGGGGTAAGATATAGATAACTGAGAAGTTTTCTCACTGTTGTGATATATTTTTTCATATGGTTAATAAGGCAATTGAAATGACATCCTGTCACAGTGGTAGAATCCCGTGAATTTGCGATGTTCCATGCGTTGCCACTAGGAGGAGATGCACTGTATTAATATCCCACTTGCTTTTTCTTGGAGAACACGTTGAAAGGATATGACAGTCTGCAAACTAAAGCGTCCTTTAGTGTTGCTGAGGATTAGCTACTGTTTATTATCACTAATGGGAAAAGGCTTAGGGCTGAATTGTTGTTGCTCCACTGTGGATTTTGTTTCAAAAACCTCACAAAGAGTGCCCTTATATTCCAATCAGGGAGTTCAGCTAAAGAAACACAAATAAGAGGATCATCAGGATTTAAAAAGGAAAAAAAAAGGCTAAATCTGCATAAAAAGATACTTAGTAAATTGCTTATGAGCAATTACATAGTTTTCCTTACAAGAAAGCCTATCAAAGCATGTTGGGTCCAACTCAGTTCCAAAATGGAACATGTTAAGGTTGTCATGCCAAGTCCTGCTATTGCTGCTCCAAATCAGGATATTTGGTCTGAAGGCCAAATTAGCTGAAGCTTCTGCTGGGTCTGTTTGCACCAGGATGCCCTGTACTGCAAGGCGTGAAAGGCAAAGTGAGGAGCCAGCACTGAACACCTTGTGAGAGCAGGGCTTTTGTCAGCAAAGATCTCCATCATTACCACACACTATTCCAACATGCTAATTGATAATTTCCCAAAGGTCTCAGTACCATCAGCTCTGATTCCTATAAACCCAGTGCCTTAGTTCAAGTGTCTAATGGAGCTACAGTGGCCACAGGGAAAGAGGTAATTGGAGTGGCAGGGACTGTCCTGTTCTCAATGGATGGGCAATTGCCCCATGGCCAGACAGAAGTGGAGGATGGATTTATGCACAGGCGCATATTGTTCAAGTGGCCCATGTCTCTAGACATGCTGGCTGTACTCGAAGGGCTCCAGCTTGTGTGCTGCAGGTTATTAATCTCATCAGTCTAAGCACAGGGCTTTCAGCTGGAGATTTCGTTAGTGCACACAGACCATTGGAAAGCATGCTTAGCTCACAGCTCCTGAACTGGTTATTGGAAAACTCCAAGGACACAGATTAAAAAGTAGAATTTTCTCTTTAGCATCAAAATCAAGGCACAGTGTATGTGTATTTGCATATTTCTTTTTTCTTTACTGGTGTTGAAATTTATCAGAGATCTGGAGTTTCAATGTTTCTCCCCAGCTTTGAGGATCACCATGTGCTCAGACCTGTCACATCCTATCCTTTAGGAACATATTTTATTTATTCAGTCCTATACCATTACACTTCAGTTCTCAAACACTTTTTCCAGTGTGTGACCTCCCTGGGCTGTTTTTTTTTTAGCCAACAACCAGTAGAATCTGGTGTATGAGATGGAGACCATGGTGTCAAGCAACCAAAAGAGTACAACTTAATGCAAACCTTTCACCAAATGACACACCATGGCCCCTTCCCAGAAGGTAACCGAACGTCCCCATCTATGGGGACTCAATGACCTTAAAGGTCTCTTCCAACCTAAATGATTCTATTCTATGACCTCATGACCAGACCTTTCTCTGCAAGGTGAGGATTGTGAGTTAGTTACTAAATGTAGTGATGGTCATGTATGTGTGCTGGATACAACTCATGGGTGTTTCATGACACTTGAAGTGCCAACTGCTGACCTGCTACCCCAGAAGGGGACAGGCCAACTGTAGCCTCATGTCACACCTGGTCAGCCTTTTGAATGACCTAGATTACCTTGAGGGTCCCAAGTAACTCTGGACTCACTGTATTGGTGTGGGCTCACTTAGTCTATTTTTGTACTTCTTTTATAATTATTTTTGCATTGTAAACCCCTGGGCTTCATGCAAGCTTTTAGCTGAGCAGTTTAGAGGCAAGAACTCTGCATTTTCCTGGAAGCAATAAAACTACACACAATTTCAACCACACATTTTTAATAGTTTCATTGAAATAGAGCATTAGAAAAGAGTAAACATTAACTGACTCAGCATAGACAATTCTTTTAGAGTTAAATGTCTGAACTTTCATTTCAGAGGGTTGCTTTATTTTCAAATTAACTTACCTTTTTAAATGGAATGATAGAGAAGCAATAAATCAGATTTTACTGATAGGAGCCATGATCCTACATGCAGGTACGCTCAGTTTAAGAACAAGGGATCTCTTCACGTTTTTCCAATTGCTCAGGTGTTGAGAATAACACATCTATATTTTTTTTTGCAGGATGGAGGCCCAGCTAAGCTATATCTGATATTCTGCATTTGGAAGCAAGGAGTATACAAATAATACATCTGAATAGGCCTGAAGATTTAATGGTATTTAGGAAAAATAACAGGAGGGATGCAGAGTACTGCAGAGCAAACAGTAAACTTTCAGTAACTTACAAGAAATTTAGAGTTAAATAATGACCTATGAAGGTCCAGATAGAGATCTGCAATTCTTGCTCTTTAAGCAGAACCACGTTCTATAAGGCTATATGGATGGAAATTCAAAAAGCTAATGCTTTGTTCATGTAATTAATGCTGTGAACCTTAGTATCAGAGACCAATAACAAAGTGTGTTTGTTGGAAGGAAAGTCCTCTGAAGCTGGACTTTATTGTCTGCTGTAAAAACCATATGTAATGAGATTTCAACTCCTGTGTTTTCAGCAAAGAAATTGTTCCTGATAGAGACCAATCCTGTCCTCTAGTGCAACTCAAGGCCACGTTCTCTGTCCCTATTGCTTGTTACTTGGGAGAAGAGACCAATCCCTATCTGGCCACAACCTCCTGTCAGGGAGCTGCAGAGAGCAAGAAGGTCCCCCCTGAGCCTTCTTGTGTCCAGGCTGAGCCCTGCCCAGCTCCCTCAGCTGCTCCTCATCAGACTTGTGCTCCAGAACCTTCCCTAGCTCTGTCACCCTTCTCTGGACTTGCTCCAGCACCTCAATGTCTTTCTTGCCACATGTGACCAAAACTGAACTCAGGATTTGAGGTGCCTCACAAGTGCCCAGCACAGGGGGATAGTCACTGCCCTGGTCCTGCTGACCACACTATTGTTGACACAGACCAGGTGCCATTGGCCTTCTTGTCCACCTGAGCACGCTGGCTCACGTTCAGTTCCTGCTAATCAGCACATCCTGGTTCTTTTCCACCAGGCAACTTTCCAGCCACCCTACCCCCAGCCTGTAGTGCTGCAGGGGGTTGTTGTGACCCAAGTGGACGACTCGGCACTTTGTCTTGTTCAACTTCATAAAATTGGCAGTTGATAAATTGAAGCCATGGACAACACTGATTTTTCTGTAGGTGCTTGAAAAAAACATAGTCCCCAGGATTCTAGAATGTTGGGTCCTGTACTAACCCAGAGCCAAAACTGCAGGAGGGATTACAGTCCAAGAAGGGTGTATGTCTGTGTGAGCATTATTTAACCTGTCTGGGTGTTAAGCTGCATGGTTTTGGCAAGAGCTTCCTTTGAGAGTTTGCAGACACTGACTTGTTTTGCATTGCACTATACCTTTTTTTTCCCCCTACATCATGATTTCAATGGAACAGCTCATGAAAAAAAGTGCTACTGAATAAGAGCAAATAGATCAGACCTGAACCCTTTGAAGATTTCTAGAGCTTGTGCTATTGACAGTTTCTTTCCTGAATTTGCTTTGTTTTTGTGCCTGGTGAGGATCTGACTGCTGTTTTAGAAACTACTAGCATATTCTACAGAGCACTAAATTTTACAGTACCCCTACAGTAAGCTTAATACCTTTTATCTTGAATATTGTAGTGCATGTACCTTTATTTATAATGTATTGTACAGCCTGTGATGCTCACTAGTGCTGTATTTTTACCATTAGCACTCCAGGAAATGAAAGCACTGTAGCTTACATTAGGACAGGAGCAATTCAAGGCAGTCTTACTTGGCAAGGCAGCTTTCATTTAAATTAGAGCCTGAAGTGGTCTATAGGATTAGAGTAAGTAAACTGTTACTAGGCCAAAATACTAGAAAAAACCCAAATTAGGAAATACAGGCACATAGAAGGTTATAATTTTACTTTTCAGTTAATTTCTGAGATGCAGAATGGAGTAGAGGTGGAAGGATATGAAAAAGATAAAACTAGGGACTGAAAGATAGAAGAGACCTCGCTGCTACCTGATAGTATTGAAAATGGAGAGAAAAATATAGGAAAGAGTAAAAAAGCAAAACTTGAAAAAGAAAGGCTTGAAGGTGGACAACATAAGGGAATTCATAGCATCCAATTTAGGAACATGGCTGTTACTTTATTTAGTTGTGTGTCAGTCTCTGAAGACACCTAGTCCTTCTCTTGAGTTCAAATGGAGGTTGGGGCCCCTGCTGTAGGCGGTCGGGCTCCATTTCTGCTCCAGATGGTGTAAAAGCCTCTAAAAATGAGCAAATGCTCTTGACTCATAGTGGGGTTGAAGTGAGAAGACCAAGCTGAGTGATGCAAAGTCCCTGGGGCACAGGAGGAAGTATCTGCTGAGACCATAACAGAATTGAGATAGAGGAAAGGAATAAATGCTGAATGCCTGTGCCACAAGGAGGGTGGAGGCAGCTCCATCATGTACTGGGACACCCATGGTACATCATGCAAGGCTGTTGGCCCTGAGCATAAGGGACATGCTGTGCTGGTTTTGGCTGGGATAGAGTTAATTTTCTTTATAGTAGCTGTTATGGGGCTGTGTTTGAGACTTGTGATGAAAATGCAAACACTGCTGTTAACACCACAAGGATGTTTTAATAACTGCTGAGCATGGCTCACACAGGATCAGGATCTTTCTGCTCCTCACTCCCCCCAGCAGTGAGGAGGCTGGGGGTGCACAAGGAATTGGGAGAGGACTCACTCAAGATAGCTGATTCCAACTGACCAAAGGGATATTCCAGACTGGATGGTGCTGTGGTTGTCAATTAAATCTGCTGAGAGGAAGGAGGAAGGATATTCAGCATTTATGGTGTTTGTCATGTCACATAGACCTTACATGTGATGGAGTCTTGCTTCCCTGGACATGGCTGAACACTTCCCTGTCCATGGGCAGTGGGGAATGAATTCCTTGTTTTTCTTCACTTGTCTACAAAGCTTTTGCACTACCTATAAAACTGTCTTTATTTGATCCAGCACATTTCTTCATTTTTACCCCTCTGATTCTCTTCATCATCAAAGCAGGGGGATGTGAATGAGCAGCTGTGTGGGCTTAGATTCCTCCTGGGCTGAACCATGACAGGTGCTAAAATCTTGGATTACACAGGTAGGCAGTGCAATGCAATGCAACCAGAGATGTCCAACTGGGGCTCAATATGTTGGAGCTGACCAGTTATATCTGAGGATTCATATCTGCCCAGAGCTAAGACAACTTGTATCATCTGAAGGAAGGCCCTATATCCAATGTAGTATCCTTTTTTTCTTATTTACTTATTTAATTTTGCATTAGAGCCCGCACCTTCGGGAGGGGCACTTTTGTTATCTAGAAAACAGATTATAAGGAATACGGAGGTCCTGATCCCATTGACAAAGCGCGTGCTGCTGATCAATGACAAACTCGTATTGACTGAGACACCATCAAGCCCCAAAGATGAAAGCAAAACAGGAATGTAGTGATCTTTTTTGTGTTTGCTGGCAATGAACTATGCTACAATAGAAAAAATGGGGTTGATTCTGCTTTCCCTTCCCAATGTGTAAATGAGAAGTAATGCCACTGAGTTCAGTGGAGTTTTTGTGAGTAAGTGGAAAATCAGATTCAGGAGCATTATTGAACCCAACCCCACATTTTGTAGGAGGCTGCATTTCCAGTTCTTTCTCACAGGAGCTCTTTGTTTGTATTTTTCCCCTCGGTGTCTCTCTTTAGTTTCCCCTTCTTTGAAGTCTTAAATCCTAGAGGTGACCAACCTTTCATCCATAATCTGCAGCATTCAAATTAAAGGGAATGGTCTATAGATTCTAGGATTTTCTGCACACTATGGCTAAATCCTAGCAGAGTCCCCTATGAGCTAAGAAAGCCAGGAGAAGAGTGTGAAGTTAAATTGATCTAATTAATGTGCCACATGCAATCATGTTGTGTTCATTACCAGTCAACAAACAAGCAAAAGCCCTGGATATATTTCTCCTCCTTAGTAAACTGTCATTTTATCAAGTGATGGGTCAGCCAAATCTGTTCAACAGTCTCAGTAATTCCTGTTCTTATTAATCATTGCGTAGCTTTGGAATTGTCAAGATTCCATAAATCTTCCTGAAAACTGAATACTTCTAAAATCCTTTTTGCTTTATGTTAGGAATAAATATGATCATTTTTCATGGCAAACTTGTCTATTGCTTTAAAGAAAATAGATAGACTGTAAATAAGTGCATTTTCCTGCAGTAACATTAAACAAAAAGGTTAAGCTCCCACTGACAGAAAAGATGTATTTGCAAGTGATTAGTTATATTTCTACCATAGCGCTTGTCTGTGTTCTTCTTTTGATGTTTAAACAAAGCTCTTGAACACACTGGGTTGTAGTCTCTGATGTTGATTTATAGGTAGGACTGAATTCCAAACACTGAAGTAGTAGGCAGGCATTAATAAAAAGGAAAGACTTTCTTCCTGCTGGTTAATATGTGACTAAGCTCTCCTGTTTTAGGCCTCAATCTGTCAAGAACAGGTGTATAATAGGGGAGTCCTTGAGGCGCAAAACTGGAGCTATACACCAAGGGTTTTGTTCAGCCGCACTCAGGACAAATGTTGAAACACCAATTTACAAAATTGTTTTGACACAGAATTATTTTATGGCTATTATGACACAGACATAAAATTATTTAGGTTATCCAGGCCCAAGAGGATTGGTAGGAACTCCAGATGGACCTAACTAAATGTAGGTAATTGGGCAACACAACGGCAGATGAAATTCAACACAGACAAGCGGAAGACAGAATGTGTTGGGAGAAGAGTTTAAGTGTTAAAAATCCCATAGACTTCAGGGAGGTCAGATCCTTCAGGAGCTGATAGGACCTGAACAAATTTTACCCTCTCAGTCAAAATATCTAGCTCAGTGTAGATGTCAAATATGCAGAGGATATGGATCAAAATAAATGTATGTTTTTTATCCCATTTCCAGTTGCAAACAACCTCTTATGTTTCAGAATAAGACAAATCATCAACAAGTTATTGCCTAAAAGAAAATTCTCTCACAACAAATATCAGAATAAAGTTCAGAAATATGACATAGGAGTGTAAACATGGACTAAATATAGGAGTGTGTGCTTCCTGAGCATGCTAAGGACATACCACCATTGATTCCTTCCAGGTACTTGAACTGAGGCTTCTGGATTCCTCCTCCTGCTGCTGCAGATAAGGCTAAATAGTTATTCCAACAGCTGAATCAAAGTATGTAGATAAACAGAAGTCAAATTACACTTAAAAAAATCCAAAAGCCAAGTATGTCTGTACTGGGCAGGTGCCACTAAACCACATCCTCTCAGTGCTAGGAAATTCCACCTTTTTTTAAAGTTTTATTTGTGTAAACTTCAGCTTCCAGACGTTGGATCTTGTTATGCCCTTGTTAGCAGGGATGACAAGCTCCCTGCTATCAAACATTTCTAAGTACCTTGCATAGTGATCAACTCACCTCTCCACTTTCCCTTTGATAATCTAAGTTGAGCTCCTTAAGCCTGATATCACAGAGCTTGTTTTCCAACCCATGGATCAGTTCTGTGGCATTCCTTTGAACTCTCTGTAGTGTATCCCTATCCTCCTGAAAATTAGTTATGTCCTCTTAAGGAAAGCAGTTTATGGTCACAGCATTCCTCTCTCCAGCTTCAAATTATCTGAACCTCTTTTAGAGATGCAAAATTATATCAGGTCTCTTTGTGGTGTTTGCACTGAGCATTTATGTGGTGTAATCATGCAAAATATTTGCATGTCCATAAGATAACTGAAATAAGAGCACTTTTAATACTTTACTCCAATCTTTAAAAGTTGGACTCGATGATCTCTGAGGTCTGTTCCAACCTGAATGGTTCTATGATACTTGACTATGTACCTATTTGGTGCCTCTGCTAGGGCATGCAACTTCTCTCTAGAGGACAAAAACCTCTTAGGACAGCAAAGTTTTGTCTGATCGATTTTTCTCATTGAGAAAAAACCCATCTTGAGTGATAGCAGCATGACTGGATGTTATTCCAGTAAACTTATGGGATGTGCAAAAGAAATTCTTATTTCCTGATGGCCCCTGCTCCTGCTGGATTCCAGTGCCTACAGTGCAGCACAGAAGGTTTTATTAACTTTGCTGTCCATTGGAGCTGATTTGTTAAATTTACAATTAAGAGCTGTTACAAAGCCGTGTTGGAATATCAAAACAACATTGTGTTCTTAAACCCATTGTGACTTCATTTGCACAGAACCCTTAATGTTTCCGACTTTTTTCTGAACCTCACTGCTGCCTTTTAAACAAGACCCCTCAGTGACTCAGCAGTAGGTGGGACAAATCAGAGCTTGCCATCTACAGGCTGGAAACAGCAAAACATCCATTGTATCACCCTTCTGCTGCAAACTCTGCCCATGCCATGGCGAGAGGGGTGACCTTTCTGCAAGTATACATCCATCAGGACAGAGCTTCTGGGTTTCAGAAGCCTGGCCTCTCTTCATAAGCAAAACTGTAAAGACTGCTGAAATCTTGAGTCTTCTGCAACTTTATTGCTCAGCATACATATATATGTAGGTTTGCAGGTTTTTTTTTTCTGTATATACCCCATCAGATTTGTGATACTGATCCTGTACTAGAGCATCATCTGGAATTGAATACATGTGATTCTATTGATTTCAACTGAGCTAAGGAAGATTATGTAAGAGGAGGATCAGTAGTTTTATTTTTTATTTTACCACTGATGTCAGAGTAATTAAGACCAGAGAGTCCATAGTTGGAAGTTGTATTATGACTCTACAGCTGACAGAAAAAATTCATGGAGCATAAAATGGAGTAGGGTTTGGTTTCCTTCTCAGAAAATGCTTCAAGCAGACTTAAAAAAGCCCAGGAACCATTGTCTTCAGTTAATTTTTTATGCTTGTTTGCTACATTAGTGAAGGCGAACAATTAGGTGAATTCTGAAGGGCTGATTGGGATTTTACCTGAACAAATGTATATCAGGAGTTGCTCCAGTGATGTCAGCAGGGATAAAAAAGCATCAAAACAACATACAAATCAAGTGATGCAATTACTGCAAATGCAGAAACTGAAGAGTCAGTATTGTCATCATTAGAGTGTAGAATCTCTCTTTCTCAGCCTGAATTTTACTTTTGCACATCATTTGATAGCAAAAGTAATTGTTGGAGCCTCATGAGGGACATGTTTATACTTACAAAAAAACTCAAACAAACAAAACAAACAAACAAAAAAACCCCAACCCAAAACTGGAACAGAATATTACACTGCCCAGCTCTCACTTATTCTGATAAGAAATAGAAAAGAGACCTATCAAAACCGCAAACATAGATCTAAGAGTATTTAATGTGTTTTGATCCTGGCTTAAATTTCCCCTAAACTCTACATTGGCTTAAGAAAATCTCTTTCCCCAAATCCTCCTGTAGGTTTCCCAAATAATTCCATAGGGAATAACATGGAAAAGGAGATACATGTGAAAAAGAAAAAAAAAATAGAGGAAAATAATGCCAAACTTTTTGGGAGAAGATTTGGCTCACCTGATTGTACTGGTTTCAAGAGATCCTTTGCAGTATGTTGTGCATTCTATGAACCACCGTATTTCCCCTAATATTGAATTCTTGGAATTCAATAAAAAACAAAAAACAAAAACCACCAAACAAAGGCATCCATAAAGGAATTAGTGAATTTAATGTAGGTAATAAAAATATCCCCCACCTCCTTATGTGACTGACACAAAGCCCTTATCTTCAAGTTGCTGCAGAGTTTCTCAGCACATCCAAAGGGCTTTGAGGTTGACCCAAAGAGCACAGTGATCCCTGTGATTTGTGGTGCCTCCTGGGACATTCAGGAGTAGAATGAGTTCGCATTGTCACTTCTGCTTCTATGACACAAGCACAAACACAGGTGGGGAAAGGATTGTGAGCAGCCCTGAGGAGAAGGACTTGGGGGTTCTGGTGGATGAAAAGCTAGACACAAGCTGCCCATGTGCACCAACAGCCCAGGACCTGCCCAGGTCCTGGGCTGCATCCCCAGCAGTGTGGGCAGCTGGTAAGGGAGGCAATTCTTCCTCTCTGCTCCACTCAGGTGATACCCCACCTGAAGTGCTGCCTCCAGATCTGGAATCCTCAACATAAGAAGGATGTGGAGCTGCTGGAGTGAGTCCAGAGGACACCATGAAGTTGCTTCAAGGGCTGGAACCACTCTGCTATGGAGACAGGCTGGAAGAGGTGGGGGTGTTCATTCTGGAGAAGAGAAGGCTCCAAGGACATCCTCTAGAAACTGTCCAGTGCCTAAAGGGCCCCTACAAGAAAGATGGGGAGAGACTTCCGAAAAGAGCATGTGAGACAAGGGGGACTGGCTTTGAACTGAAAGATAGTTCCTTTAGATTAGGAATTAGGAAGAAATTCTTCCCTGTGAGGGTAGTGGCTCCCTGGCACAGGTTGCCTAGAGAAGCTGTGGCTGCCCCATCCCTGGAAGCATCCAAGGCCCAGTTCGATGGGGCTTGGAGCAACCTGGGATGGTGGGAGGTGGCCCTGCCCACGGCAGGGACTTGGAACAATATGAGCCTTAAGGTCCTCTCCAACCCAAGCCATTCCATGGTTTTATGAACTTTAATCAAAAATTACATTTGTGAGCTACAATCAGAGTCTTAAATTGGATTAAAAATTTCTGGAAGAATTAAGGGTGTTAAAAGGAAATTAAGAAGAAGTCAACATAATCTGGGTGAGCCTAACAAAAAAATGAGGTGGATTTTTTAAGTATCTTTCAGCACTAAAAATTGTTAAATCACAAATGAAATTGTGAAATTGATTTTAGTAACAGCATTAGTCCCTTCCCCATTTTTGTATATAATTGCCAGAAAACTCAACATACAAAAGACACAGCTGAATACAGTCCTTGACGTCCCCATGTCTTGTGACTGCAATCCCCCCTCACTCTTATTAAAGTAGATGGGAAGGGGACTTGGGACTTCTAAAAAGGAGAAAAGAAATAGAACTGTGCTGGGAAAAAAATAATAATAAGAAGAAATCAGGATGCCTTACTGAGCAGCCAGAGTTGTTTTATGTGGAGTTTTCCCCTCCAGCAACCAAATAGAACCCAAACAAGTCTATTTCTCTGAAAACTTGTTCCACCCACCATTCCCCAACTAAAATACATTGTAATAATATCATAAAACAGCCAAGGATGAAGAGTTTATTCTGATGGACTGCTCAACATCCTCAAAGGGTGGAAATTAATATACCTGGGAATCTCACAGTTGAAGCATTTTAATGCAAACTCGCGGTTTGCAGGGAATTGAAATACTTCACCTAAATAATTTATATATGTATCTGTGTATATTAAAAAAATGGAAAAATGAAATTTCATAATAGCAATAAGTCTGGGGATGTTGTTATCAGGAAATAATCACATCCCGTGGGGGTTCTCGCACTCAGCTGCTCCTCCTTTCCCTTCCCTTCCCCAGTCCTTGTCTCGCCCCTGAGGTATGATTTT
Source organism: Scytalopus superciliaris (assembly GCA_013400415.1). Lineage (NCBI taxonomy): Eukaryota > Metazoa > Chordata > Aves > Passeriformes > Rhinocryptidae > Scytalopus > Scytalopus superciliaris. The sequence goes on from VXBX01000381.1 coordinate 123,473, forward strand.
TCTCATGATAATTCTTATCGTGCCTTCATGGTTAGTAATAATAATTAAAATAAAACACTTTATTCACAACTTCCCTGGGTCCTTGGCATACGAGCCAACTCCCCACCCACCCCCAGTTTTCTGTGCCTCCACTATTTGATTAAGTGCCTTGGAAAGAAAGGTAAAATGAAATAAAAATCCAATGAGTGGGGTTCTGCTTTCTGACAGAAAATGCAAAAGGCTGTTGTGGCTGTATTGATCGGGCTGGGAGAGCAGCACTGCAAACAAGCAGAGCCCTCTTGAGAAATATATGCTGAAGATCCATACATTCATTGACATTTTATAGGATGTCTAGACTTGCTAATCCACTGTGAAAAATGCAAGCTTTGTAGTATAAGAGAACGGAGAGGGGGCCGTGTCTCTTGTTCGCAGGAGCAGCCCTCTCATGTACCAAATTACCAACAGTTTAATAAGGAGGGGACGCAGGTCCAAATTAGGGCTTCGTTTCAATGACTTGGGCACCCTCTGTACTTCCCAGAATGCAAAGCTGCAATTAGCCTCAAGCCAGAAAAAGGTTTTGAAAGGTTGGTTGAGACACTGGCTGGATTTTGTCTGTGTATGGGGAGGAGAAGAGAGCAGTAGCTGAAATTTTATACAGTGTGAAAGTCTCTGTACTAAATGTTCCTTTCCAAAGTCAGACACTTTCCCACTCCATCTATTTCCCTTTCATAGCAACTTTTTTCCCCTACTGACTGGTAGAGGATAAAGTAGTAAATATGACAAGTTCTCAGTGCCCAGCTTTCCCTTTCTACTGGCCTCCACGGAGACTTCTGTAGGCAAAGATGAAAATGGAGAGAGGGTTGGCAGAAACCACATCTAGAAATGACGGTGGAAACCTTGGCACCCCAGAGATGGGGAGGAGGAAGGCAACTCTAGGTCACCTTTGTGGTTTCTCGTATTTACATCGTTGTAGAGAGATTCGAGTCTGGCTCAATTACTCCAGCATCTCAGGGACTAAAACTGAATTCCTGCTTCCTGGAAAGAGCCTCCCTACTTCCCCTTCACAACAGTGTCCAGTAAAATTTATCAGACAAAATAAATGTGGGCTTTTGTCGAATTAGAGAGATTTTTTGTGTAAGGTGAAGGCAAGAGCAGAATACTTCTGTAGTCAAACTAGAGATCTGTGACATCTATAAAGAAATTAGGTTAAAACTAAAAGTTTGCCCTGAATACAAAAGTAAGTGCTTCCACTAATGCAGTGTATTTTGTATATATAGTCAGTGTTAAGGCAACAGCTACAGCCAGAGTAGTGAAGGTGTAGCCAAACATCTGGGATTTTTTACTAGCAAGGACCAGTGTGACAACACTTTGAAACTGTCATGTACCCAGAAGTACAACTACATAGAATCACAGTCATAGAATAGTTTGAGTTGGAAGGGACATTCATGTGGTCCAGCCCCCTGCCATGGGCAGGGACACCTTCCACTATCCCAAAGTTGTTCCAAGCCCCATCCAACTTGGCCTTGAACACTTCCAGGGATGGGGCAGCCACAGCTTCTCTTGGAAACCTGTGTCTGTGTTTCATCATGTTCTTTGGGGAAAAATTCTTGGCCAAGAATGATTGCTGCTAAAATTACCAGGCCTTAATTCTAAAATCCCTGTACTAATTTTGGCTCTCTTCTTCTGGACAGGTGCTCTTAAAAGCCCCTGTGAAGGACTTTCACTGAGGAAATAAAACTATGCTGGATTCATGTAATAAATTTTTGTCAACACTTTGATTGTTCCTAGGAACATTTGTTGCATTTAGGAACCATTGGAGAAAATATTCTCTGCCACACAGAAACAGACAGTCTCTAAAAAGATTTAAACTTCCCAGCAATAAGAATGCCTTTGGTAAGACTACTGTTAGGCAGGGAGAACCAAATTCCAGTAGCTGAGAAAGGGATGAAGCCAGCACTCTAGTATAGAGTATATATATATGTGATGGTCGAACCCACAACAATATATATATATCTCCAACCTGTAAACCAATAGTATTATCGAATACCAGTAGTATTTTATATATATATGTGTATACATATATATAATATTCCTACCAGACTAGTATTCATATAACCTGCAGGAATGAAGGAACTCTTTTTGGATGGTCCTACAAGATTAGAGCAAGGTTGCAATTATTGGTGGAAAAAGACAGGATAAGGTATTATATTCTATTGAAGTGAGACAGTAGACAACTCCAGACTTTGTTGGGGGCTGTACAGAAACTCTATTATATGATCCAAATAAAATGTCCAGACTTACTGTCATGACTTGGGTAGGCTGTGCAATCCTGTTTGGTATATGAGTTGGACTTCATCTTCTGAGAAGCTACAGAAATCCCATCACCACTTAACCATGGAGTAAGGTTTTAATAATTTCTGGATAATGTGATCTATTCCAAAGGGTGAATGGAACTCCTGAAGTGTCAATCCTATTGCTCACATAACGCCATGCAATATTCTTCCAGAACAGAAAGAAATATATCTCTGGGCAAAATTTTGTAAAGTTCCTCTATTATTATTTTCTACTGAATTGTTCAAATCATTAAACAGAATTGGAGAGGATTACCTCTAATCAGAATATTTTTTTTAAACAGTATATCTTAGGGGAGAAAGTTTTGTCTGTAATCATGTATCTATCTATGAGATTAAATGTTTATGTCCTCTGAAGCAGTTCTTCAGTGGCACTATTTAATATTGTCATTTGCTACCTAATATTAACTTCACAAAACCTTTTGGGGAAAAAAATTCTCACCCAGGTTACTGGTGATCTTTTATAATCAATACTGAATGGATTTTCACCACTTGAAATATCATACAATAGATGCTGAATCAGGTCTGATGTTAATACTCAGGGGATGAAATAGAAACAAGAGAAATCTCTCTCCCATCCCCTGATTGTGAATGTAAATTGGTAGTAAGCCAAACATTCACATCTAAATTTTTAAGACCTCTTATGGACCTAAGATATTTCAAAATTACTGATGAACTCAAAACATTGGTTCAAAATGCCCAACACAAAAAATTGAAGCTTTAATACCTCCTTGAAAATCAGTTTCATTTACGTTGTTTGAAGCAAGTNAATCAAGATAAAATACTCTAGATAATTCTTTACTTATGGAACCACCCGTTAGCTATTTCTCAGTTCCACCTGCCTCAAGGAGCAAGTGAAACTAAAAAACCACTTTTTTAAATAATATTTTCTGGAAGCCAAGTAAAGTATTCCAGGAAGTTCAGCTCTGTGAGAAATTTGCAACTGCTTTCCTTTTTGATGTCCCTCCAGTGACAGGAAAGTCATTTGCCCCAGAGTATGTATATAAATAAGAAAGAATAACTGGGGAAAAAAAAAAAAAAGAAAAAAAATTTTTTTTTTCCCTTTCAGAGTTCCTATGGAAAAGGGCATTAGTCAGAAGAAGCAAAGTATGCTGGATTGTGACTTGTATTCATTTCAGTGTCCCCAAAGGGAGTTTGAGTTCAAAACCACGTATTTTTAAATTAATAGGTAAGGGATCAATATTTTTTTTTCTTTTCCCAGGATTAGTGTCCTGGCTTCTGACAGAGAAAAAAAATAAATCTTAGGTTCTCAGTAAAAAATCAAGTCTGTGACTTGCATATATAGTTAGCCTTGGAAACTGAGTTAAAGCCCTTGCATTATAGTTCTGAGTTACATTGACCTCCATTGAGCTCTTAGCTGAAAAAAGGATCAAATTATGGCAATTCTGTTGTAGATGTACAAAGAAAACAGTGAACTTGACAAAGGATTTTTTTTTCATCTAAATGCTGCAGTTAATTTGACTCACTCTTTGTTTTGCTTCAAGGCTCAGGCTCTAGATCATCAATATCACATATATGCTAATTCTCTACAGGGCTAGAAAGTGAAGAAATCAAAATAATTCGGTCATAGAACCATTTAGGTTGCAAGGAATCTTGGAACATCATCTAGACCAGACCCTTCTTTCACAGAAGGGATGTTTCTGAATTGATATCGGATTGTCAGGTACCATGATGCCTCACATCCTGATGCAGCTGAAAGGAATAAGCATTTTGCACACTGGACTGAACTAGAATTTGCCAATTCTATTCACACTAAACTACTGAAATAAAAATATAACTTATAACAAGTTAGTGTTTTTTCATTAGCCTTCTCCTTCCCCTCCTCAAGAGTATTGATGACAGATCAAGATCCTGATGTACAATGTATTGTATAAGAAGTAAACCCAAAAGTTCACTCCATTTACATGACAGAACTTCAAATGACATTTCAGATTTCCCAGGTTCCCCACTTCCATCCAAGCTAAAGGAATTAATTCCAATAGCACATCTCCTACTATTGCCACTGTACCACAGAGTAGGGCAAGTGTCAGAGAGTCACAGAATGGTTTGTGTTGGAAGGGACATCTTAAAGACCATCTAGTTCCAACATCCCTGCCATGGGCAGGGACACCTTCCACTACACCAGGTTGCTTCAAGCCCTGTCCAACCTGGCCTTGGACACTTGAGGGTTGGAGCAGCCACAGCTTCTCTGGGCAACCTGTGCCAGAGCCTCACCACCCTCACAGCAAAAGTGTGGTATTTTATTTTCCTTAAGGCTTTAAGGGCAAAGTCAGGAGAAATAGCACTAAGCACCTTTAAAAGCAATCTATGAAATGATAACACATCAGAAGCAGACAGGAAAAAAGGTAAATTATATTAAAAGTTCAGGAAAATGTCCAGTCTAACTGGTTCTGCTGATGGACAAATTGAGAGCACACCAAGGGCTTGATACAACTGACTCTGCACTTGCATTTGGTGCCATCTGAGAATATCAAGAATAGGTCAAGCAAACATGGGGTGACAACTGTGATGCAAAACATAGCAGAGTTTTATACCCTTCTGCACAGGTAGATGGAGGAGAGGTAGGATATTGTAATGTATTTAAAATCTTAATGAGACTCTACAGCTTTAACTATGCATTAAAACTCTGAACTTAGTTTCCTATTATCTTGGTTATGCTAGCTCAGCAGCACCCTTCTGAGATGATTATGAGAGAGATAAATATGAATATATAATGGGATGAAATGTGTTAGCTACAATGGTTTCCATCTAAATAGAAAAATTAGAGAGATGAAAATTATCTTTTTTCCCCCAAACAATTTTTTCTTAATGGTAATAAAATGAAAAGAGAACTAATAAGGACTGTAGCCCCTAATGGCTTTTAGACTTTTAGAAAGTCCCATAGATTTTGACATATTTTAGCATAATCCTAAATGTTTTTGAAGCAAAGCCTCTACCTCAAAGGCTTACAGGGACAACATGGCTAAACCAAGAATTTAGCACAGTTATTTTGATCTGCATCAAATACTTCAACTATAAATGTGCCCTCGCATTTTTCAGTCAGGTGGGAGAAAAGTTGATATTATTTCTCATTTCCTACAGGACAGTCACACGCTATTTCCCTAGAATCCTGCTGAACACAAGCCTCAGGTGTCTTAATGCTCTCATGTGTGTCAGAAACAGACTGTGGAAGTCACTCTGAGAAGAGCACAGTGACTGAGGCTCACCTAACACAGCACGGATTAGGCAGGAGATGCGGAATAACAGTGGAAGTTTGCTGTCAGATGTAGGCCACTTCCCTTGTAGCTGAAGTATCTTCTGTGGACTGTAACTCAGGAAGGCTGTGCTTCTGGGTGAAAAAATAATATATAGTACATGGCTGTTGGTTAAATTATTAATTTGTAAACCTTAGAGAGAAGCTAACTTATATAAAAAGTCCAAGCAGATGAAGATATACTGGATCATTATGACAATGAAAATAGTGTAAGGACACAAGAATGAGAAATACATTACAAGGTGTAACATATGCTTTATTTTTGCTTGATTGCTTAAACGAGGCAGCAGTGGGAGACCACTATCCTGTGACAATGTTCTGCTCCATTGACTTAATAAACCAAAATAGAATTACCCCTAACTAATCCAAAGATAAAATTGCGCTATGGCAACTGTATAGATATTGCTCAGTGGAGGGTAAGAATTCTTGTGCTTATAGTGTGGTATAACCAGGAAAACCCCCTGACAGAATGCTGCTTGAATTTATTAATGTTATTACAGTTTTTTCTCATTCTAACATCACCTGTACCCAAAATTAGTGTGAATGACACAGAGTTTTTCCTATTTCTTTACATCACTGTTGCAGTTTAAGATCCCATTCTGGATAAGGACATATTTATGTAAACCTGTTTGTATCCTTCTAGGTACACTGACTCATGAGTGTCTGTCTGTCTTCAAAAAACCATCCAGGAGCTTGCCCAGGAAAGTGATGTCTGGGATCTCATTTGCACCTGGGAGTTTGAGCAGAGGTTGGGAGGAGTGAAGGGCAAAGCCCCCTCTGGCAGGCAGTCTGAGGATAGTTCAAAAGACCTGGAATCTAAGGCAGAGTTTCTTCTAGTAAACTGGAACTGCCAGACCCTGCTCTCTGGTCACAATTATTAACATCTTTCATCTTTCAAAATAGACTGGTCTCATCTTTCTGTCCTTCTGGAATAGTGCTGAGACTAACCACAGTATTTGGAAGGGGTGAGTGTAAGCTGATCCATGCCAAAAGATGTCAGGGATTACCCTAAAAAATTAATTCTATAAACAGTTAATTTTTGGCATCTGAGTCAATTTTCCTGACACTGATTTGCTAGCAAAGGAATAACCTGCAGGTATTAGCCCCAAGGCTGATTCAGTATGATGAGGATGGTGTGAACAGTTCCTTCCTGTGCTACCCAGAACACACACTTCACGAAATTCAGTGTGGGAAAGGGTTTTCCCAGGCTTCTTTGGAAAAATCCCCTCTTAAAATATATGGAAAGCACAAGGTGAAGAAGGCAAGATAAAACTGGTGAAAATATTGAGCATTTTTCAGAATAAAGTCACTTAGGTTAAAGAAACATCAGGTTAAAAGGACATTTTGAAGACAGAAAAGCACATAAGGTTGCATGGTATAAAAATGCTTTGATTGAGAGGTTGTAGGTGTTTGTCTTTAAAATATAGTATTTTATACTGCTATTTAGAAATCACAGACTTATTATCTTGTCTTGAGACAAACAGGATCTCAGACAGGCCTGTGTTCCTCATCTTTCTTCTGGAAGCTTTCTATACCCAATAATGATTTTTTGTCCAAGAGATATGGGTTATTTCATGGCTGAATGGAAAGAGAAGGCAATAATGAGAATTTCTTTTGCACTAAATCGGCTTTGATTTTCAAGGCAGGAAGCATTTTGGAAATGAGATTTGACCTTAGTCTTTGATCCTGCAAAAAAAATGTGCATGTAGAAGCTTAAATATTTGCTCATATACATGCTGCAAATTCAATAGGATTTTTCATATGATGAGAAATACAGAAGAGTGTGAAAGATTTACTTTTTACTTCAGTGGAAATAGACCATGCCAAAATGTATTTAAAATTCATGCAGCAAATTAAATACTTAGTATTAGTGATGCAGGAAAGCTTTGTTTGAGGTACCTCATTCTTTATGCAACCTGATATTTTATTTGTGTTTTTAATACCTGTAGCACAGTAAGAGATAATATAATCATAGAATATCCTGAGTTGGAAGGGACAAAACAGGATCATCGAATCCAATTCCTGGCCCTGCACAGGACACCCCAAGAGTCACACCATGTGCCTGGGAGCATTGTCCAAATGCTCCCTGAACTCAGACAGCCTTGGTGGTGTGATCAGTTCCCTGTGGAGACTGTTCCAGTGCTCAAACACCCTATGGAAGAAAAAAAATTTCCTGATATCCAAGCTCCCCTGACTCAGAGTTGTGTCATTTCCTCTATGGTCACTGATGTGTTAAAGTTTAGAAGACATTCGTCTTGTTTGCTCCTTGTGTATTTTGGAGGAGAGAGAGTACATTACTGGTGGTCCCTCTAATGCACTTGATGTGTGGAACTTCATATGCAGAGTTTGGTCATTACATGTACCATCAGCATGATGGGATCTAATTGCATGAAGTGCAGCTTGTCCTGAGATATCAGGTTTCTCAGGATCCTAGATGGGTTTGGGTTGTAAGAGACCTTATAGATCATACAGTTCCAAACCCCCCTGCTATGGGCAGGGACACCTTCTGCTAGACCACGTTGCTCAAAGCCCCGTCCAACCTGGCCTTGAACACTTCCAGGGATGGGCCAGCCATGGCATCTCTGGGCCACACATCCAAGTCACAAGAATTTACAAATAAATTTCCCAAGGATTTTCTGCTCCTTCTCCTGTCTCTGATGGGTCAATACAGGGCTGGACACTGTTACATCTCACTCACATACAGAGCCCTGGAGGTAACTCTGTGATGCAGCACACACTGAAGGGACACCTAGTTACATACACTTCAAATAAATCATCACAGGAATTAACACAAGCTGAAGAAAATTGAAATAGTTTCTCTTCATTGATTATTCTTAAAAAAATAAAAAAAAGAAAGAAAGAAAGAAAGAAAGAAAATACAGCACTATGGATTTAAGCTATGCCAGAATGGAATACCAAAATCTATTCTGACAAGGAAAAGCAGGAGGAGAAGGATGTGCTTGTATGCATGTCAACGTGAAAGTATGAACATAGACACAGAGGAAGGTTTTTGGTTTCTTTGCAGGAAATGAATGTGCCTGAATATGCAAATGCACCCTTGCTGCTTTGGTGTTTACACCTGATTCAAATGTATACAAACATATAACAGACAGGCCATTACATATTTTTGCATATCTATGTATTTATGCATGTGCACACAGACACAAAGGTGTGCTTGACAGATCTAAGGGAAAATAAGACTTTGAATCCTTGACTCTTCCTGTGTTATTCCCCCTATGGATGCCAGGTTTCCTTTTGCTGTTTCGGGTCTTTTGTCAGTAGTAAACATGTTACTACACTGATAACACTGGAAAAGCAACAAATATTGCTTGTCCTTTTTACACCTCGTCCACCTTTAGGGTTCCTTATTTACAGGAGTTATAAACCAATTAATTGCATTTTCCTGCACTCTTTGGAGGTCAGATGAACTAAACAAAGCTGAGTTTAATCTAAATGTCATCCAATGGACATATCTAAGGCAGATTTATTTCTCCACTCTGCATGTAATATTGGAAAAAAAAAAAAAAACCAAACAAACCAAACCAAACCTGGAGAGTGGTGTTAGGATCTTTCCTGCTTCTTGCAGCTGGAACATAAATCCAGAATCTTCAATGTTCTAACTCATAGGGGAAAAAAACCAAACCACTAACATTTCAATTGTCACAATCTTTCTGATGATGTTTTCCATTTAAAGGTAACTGCCAATCCCCCAAAAGATTTTTCTCTCTCTCCAATGGCTGTCTGAAGTAAACTTTTTGTGCATTTGAGAAAGCCGGATCCGGAGATGTTCTGCTTTGATTAAACAAAAACTCTTCACCATAAAATTGCAGACAAACTTGTAGAACCTCAAAGATTACCTTTTTTACCAGCATCACTCAAAGTAATGTATGAGAGGATGACTTGATGATGTGATTCAGCCAGACAGTGCAAAGCATAGAGGTGGCATCTCTTATTCCCAGTAAGGCATCCAGTTTTGAGACCTAAGGTGGCATCTTCCCTGCATTCCTGATGATTTCTTCTGTAAACCTAAATGAGTGGATCTTGCTGTCTTGGACATGCTGAGACTTCAGGTAGGAGGCAGAAAAATTCTCTCTGAGGCTGAACTTCTCAACACATGGATGTAGCTAAAGTTAGTGACCTGGGGAGCTCCCATAAGGACAAAACAATTAGGTGTATATAAATAAAGGATGAACAGACATGGAGAACAGGTAGAGTTATTGGGATTGAAATGATTTTTAACCAGACTGAATTGTATAAACAATCCATGACCAGGAAGAGAGCCTAGAAGAGAAGATGGAGATACTGTGTGCCTAGTGTCACATCATAATAATAATATCTCGCTGCAGAATACTGTGAAAAAGAAGTCCTTTTCTGGGGTTATACCACAGAGTTTTATTTGCTTTTCCTCAGGGGTATTAAAAAGCATTGCAAATATTATGAGATCCACTGGAACATCAATGCACAAGAAGGATTACCATTATGAAAACATTCCCCAGTGGTTGTTTTCTTCTGTTTGTCTTTCCAGGAGGCTCTGCTTCCAAAACCTTGGAGTGTATACACACACAGACATATAGTTGTAATATATACACATACATATAAGAGAAAGATGATACTTTTGCACTTTCCATTTACAGGTCCAACAGAAAGACATCAAAGGAATGTTCTGACATTTCTGGTCACAATCCCAAGCTATGCTCATAAAGCAGTGCTAACTGTGGTATTCTGGCTTAATTCCAAGTTATATTCAGCTTACCTAAAAAGGTACTTTTAGGTGAAAAGGTTATTCTTCTTTCCCTCTCCAGAGACACAAGGCACATGCTGAAGACAGAATGGCTGCAGTGCTCTACCTCAGAAGTGGCTGCATTTCAGAGGTGAGGGAATAATCCCCTTCGTTCAACTGCCAGTAGATGCACACTCGTGGGGAAATCAAAGTTTAAAATTGCAGGCTGGAAAATGCTTTGGGACTTTCCAGAGTAGAAAGACAGATTTTAAAATAAAAAGCGAGGAATGCAAGGAAACAGGGAAAATGAGGAAATGAAAAAGAGGGAATAAAGATAGGAGAGAGGAAGAAAAGAAGTAGGAATTCAGAGTACAGGAATGATTTGAGATTTTTCTAGCTGAGCTCCCTGGAAAAACTGAAATGTAGAGAAGCTTCTTCTAAAGTCTAGAAAATTGTACCCAGTTACTGGTGGCTGGACTTGGTCTCAAGACACTGGCAAAACCAAAGCAATTTAGCCATAATGGAATAAGAGAGATGGTTATTCCTTCTGGTACTTGCCTGACTATTGCAACCTATAGCAGAGACAGCAGACCCGGGGCAAAACAAAAGCTTGGCTATTACTCTTGCTGCTTAACAGATAGGGAAATGAAGGCAAGGTGAGTACAGATTTAACCATACTTTTTGGCTAAACTAAGAGCCAAGCAGACTTCTTGTTTCCTTGCCCTCAGCAGAAATGACTGATAGCTGAACAAAAGCTGCTGCACCAAGTTCCAGATGCATTGAGGATGTTCTTTCAGCATAGGGTCATTCATAAGCCCAAATGGTTTTGACAGAACAGATAAAAATGGTTTAACTTAAGAAAGCCACATTTATTTATTTATTTTTAGTCATACGCCCATCAAACATTAAATACACAATGCAGAGGTACAGTGATCTCGAGCCAAAGCAGACTGTATTCTCTTAAGAGACATGACTGGTCTTTCAAATGTACAAAGTGCATCATCTATCTGTTTAGGAGGCTGCCATGCTTTATTAGAGTCAGATGAGCTACATGATTGTGTGAGTCAGACAGAATTGTTCCTCCCTGTGCATTGAACTGTCAGTATCCACCAGATCTCTGCAATATAAACTCATGTATAAACACAGTCTAGAAGAGTTCCAGAAGTCCAGGTACCCAGAACTCACCCATGAGAAAGGAGCATCATCAAGAGAGAGATGTGTGTAAGACTGAGGATACATCTCCCCAATGCAAAACGGATGAAATATTTTTAATTGTGTATTTTAATTGGTCCTTTTGCTTATTGAAGCCACGATCACTGGACGATATGGGCAAGCTCCCTGGCTCTGTGCGCTTGTACAGTCCCTGACATCAGGGTGTCCTGGCCCTCAGTGCCACAGTGCACAGAACCTTCACCAAAACAGCATTGTGTCCACCCACTGCTCATTCAATCAAAACGTGTGTGGGGTGGTTTCTTCCCAGAAATACCTAGCAAGAATTAATTTTAGAACAGCACAGATTTAGGGGAGAGTTTATCACCTCCCATTGTTCTCAACCCACAGCCTTCCCACCGTCCTGTCCCGTTTTTCCCTCTCTTCCCCTCCACCACCGGCGGGTGAAAGGTGCCCACGTCCTCCGCTCCGGGCTGGGAGGCGGCCGCGCCGGTGCCCCATCTCCTCATTGTCATTCCACCCGTGTCCCCCCGTTCCCTCTCCTCTCAAAAGGTCAGCCCGAGGTCTGCGCTGGAGAGTTAATGGGCGAGCAGCGCTCGCCAGCAGCTCCTGCCACTGCATAGGCACTTAGTCCCTGCACATCAAGGCACACACGCGCTCTCCGTGCTCCCTCGCCCTCCCTCCCTCTCTCTCTGCCTTGCAAATGACTCTGAGGAGCAGAGGCTGGTGGATGGTTTAGATCAGGGGGGTGAAAAGAGGTGCGGGGGGGGAGGAAAAAGCACTCAATTTTTTTTTTCCCCCCTATTTTTTTTTTGAACTGGGCTCCCAGAGAGCACTCAGGGCTGCCACGCAGTGCACGACGCCTACCTGCTCAACTGCAGGGAAACAAGCTTCTGAAGGCTTTAATGGGATTTTGCCCGAGGCTGTTTTATTAAGATGTCGGCTTTTTCTGCTGCCTCTGCAGCTGACACCATTCACTGTCAGCTGCCCCCCTTCCCCAGTCCCCCTCCTCCCGTCCCCCCCAACAATGCACCAAATTACTCGCTTCATTTAGTGCTCATGGCTCAGCACAGGCAAATAAGAGGAAAGACTTCGACTTGACCAGATGAGTCTCAGCGAGGGGAGGTGAAAAGACACTGCTGCTTAACTGGGGGGGTTTCAAGCAGAAAAGGGAAAAGATCAATACCGCTGGGGCTCACTCCCATTCTATTAGAAAGAATCATATTTCATATTAACATAGCCAATTTAGAAACCACATTTACATTCCTAATTTGCATCCTGGCTTTAAAAGCTCATTTGTAATGCATTGTATAATTATTGATGCCTTATATGTGAATATACCACACAGTGACAGGTTGGGAAGGGGAAGAAATGCCGTCTGGTTTCAATAAACAAACTAGTTACAAGTTTTAATGAATGTTAGTCAGTAATAAATGAGGTTGTGTTTTTTTGGTTTTTTCCTTTTCCCATCTCAGATTTTTTTTAAAAAAAAAAAANTAATTAGGGGTTGTGTATTTCAGTAGCAAGAGTAAATGAGATACGGCAAGGCAGTGGAAATTGTACTGTGTAATGCCCCTTTCTCCCTTGTTGTGCCTGAGTGGTAGTGGCAGAGCGAAGGATGGTTCCCTATCTAGAACAGAGCAGACTGAGGAAATCCTGTCTGGAAGGCAAAGCACGCTTTGCAAGTGTCGCAAAACATTATGTCTGATATTTCTTATTAACTTGTCCAGGTTCCCATGTAAGCTTAAGGTGAGCTGAAAGAAGGAGAGGAGCGGACAGGAAAAGTAACCATTGGTGAGTCTCAGCATACACGTCCTCACCTATCTCTTAGTAGGTTATTTTTTTGACTCAAGTAGGCTGAGATTATGATTATCATGGAATAAAATTACCTCAGCTGCATAAAGAAAGCAGAAAGATTTCCTAAAGCTGAGGATAATACACATCTAGACTGAGGACTCAGGGTCTGGGCTTGCTGTCTCTGCTGAGGACATAGATGAGAGGAAAGGTCTGGGCAATTCAAGCTCTTTGACTTTCAGAAGCAAAAGCGACAACGCATAGAAACCCTCAGGAGACCCTTACGTTTAACCCTCTCATGAGTGAGTCCCACTTCTTGCCTCTAGTCTTGACAATAAATAAAGCACCTTGATGAATTTCCTTGACTCTCATAGAAGCTTCATCCATTTGAGAGAAACTTATTGCCAGAATATGTTGAATGAGCCTTCACAGAAGGTTTGCCTGATGGGAATATTTGGAAAGTCCTGGGTTACTAACCAACACTTTTGAATTGGAAATTTGGAATAGAATGATGGTGTTTTAACCCAGCTGAACCCAACACCCGTTTTTTTATGGGTTTTGAATTTTGTAATTCATGACATCCTTTACTTCTCTGTTTCATTTGTCTGATCTATCAGAGCAAATGTTTTCTGATTTGAGCTATTTGGGGTTTTCTCTTCAGCCTTACTGAAAAATGTTTTGGTACTTAGCACAGGACATCAGTGGCATTTGTAGTCTAACATATTTTCGATAATGTTATTGTCTGCATAGACAGTGTTTGAAATGCACTTTGTTCATATGACACATAAAAGATCAAGTTCAAGCAGTATAGGTGGAAAACAAAAATAAAGGCAGTTAAATAAAGAAAAAAAAAGCCAAATATTAAAATACCTTTTCAGAAGCTAGAGAAGAAATATAAAAAGTATGGTCCTTCTATTCTGTCAATGCAATTTCTACATCTACTCTCCATTTAAAACTATTTCTTGTTTTTATCAATTCAATTTATCTCTGTGTAGCTTGAGAAGACTGCCAAGGGCTGTCAACATGTATCTAGTGCATCTTCCTCATGTAGCATCAACCAAAACTATGAGTAGGTCAGAAAACTTGCCTCCCTTTCATGAAATAACTTGCATTTTAGTCACACTGGATGTGAAATTGCTCGGACACTCACTGTGGTACAAGGCTATTAGTGTAATTCCCAATGTCCTGTGTCTCTCTCAGGTGCTGAAAGCTTGTGGAAAGGAGTCAGTGCTGGTCATGTTCATGTCCAGCCTTCTAAGTGAGGATACTGTTTCCTCTGACTCTGCAACACCAACTGCTTTCCTATATGTTGTCGCACATAAGGAGAATTATCCACAGATCCAAATCTTGGTGACCTTCTAAACACTTTCCAAACAAAAAGAAGATGTAGTCCACGAGCTGTATTTCAGAAATTTCCTAGAAAACAAAGGTAGGGGATGGATCCTTTGGTTTCCTAGTGATTCCCAGGAGAATACAGGCATGCTGTGCTATACTTGTCTACTTCTACATTGCAGATGTATCTAAAAAAGGTGGGCATAAGCAGCTAGACTGTACTGAAGAAGAAAAATTACATAGAAAAGCATTCTGAGAACGTGACAAATTATACCCTGAAGAAGGATTGAGTATTGATGGCTTGAGGGTTTTCTAAACTGTCTCTTGTATAAAAGAGATAAATTGGCTTTTTTGGTTTGCTATTCGTCTTATCCTAAAATAGACCTCTAAAATACATCAAATGAATCCTGTCCTTAAAGAACTTATTCTTTTTCCCTTTAAAAAAGAAAAACTTTAAAAAAAATGTAGTTTGCTTAGAAGTTGACAATTATCATATAGGTGTCTGATATAAGATCACTTTATCCCTGCCCGTGTCAGGAGTTTGGAACTAGATGATATTTAAGGTCCCTTCTAAACCACACCATTCCATGGTTCTATGAATCCTAACTTTAGGGTTTGGGAGATGTCAGGCTGATGGGAACAGATACCAGCTCAGTGGTGATAGGTGGAAATGTTGTGTTGCTTTTTTCTTCCTGATATAGCCCTTTCCCTGGGATTAAGTTGAAACTGAAAGCAACCAGGCTTTTCTAAATGTCTTTGCAATGTCACCACCTGAATCAGTGTCATCAATTTCACTTGCCTACACCCTGTAATAAATGGTACCTTTTTACATGCACTGAAATTCAAATTCTCCCACACAATCCTTTAAATACAATTAACTTTTGAAGGAATCTAATGTCACTGGACTCAGTGGACACTGGTTAATGGCAACAATGGGGATAGGATCAAGGCTCAAAGAAAAGGGAAAGAAAAATACTTTTTTGTGGAGAATGCATAATGCGTCTTTTGGTTTTAACTTCTGCCACTATTTTGCTCTGCCACCTCCCAGTAAATACTGTATATATGCGCATGCCTGTGTTATACAGAACAAGATCAGGAAATCACTGAAGGTGGTTGAGCAATCCAATGTGAACTGTGCATTCATGCAATTTTGTTTTATTTTCTTTTCTGAAGACATCAGTGAGAACAAATTTTTATCAAGTACATTGAGCGTTAAAAGAACAACAAAAAACCCCTAATTTCCCATAAGCTCACATGTATTTAATAGAAAGGGTTACTCATGCAATATTCTAAACTTGCTACATAGCAGATCATCCCTGTAACTCTGTGGGCTGGATGAAGGAATGGAAGGAGTTCAGCAACCTCAGTTTTAAGCATGTAGTTTACATTAATCACCAAAGACTCATGTAATTAACGGAGAGAGATCAGAACTCCGGGCAACACCAGCTTTCAGGTTTCTCAGAAGAGATGAGTTCTCTTCTGGAAATATTAATCTTTCTGCTCTGATGAGATGTAGCTCAGATGAATAACAGAGACCAGGCATCTAATCTTTAGATGACTAGCTTTCCAAAATTAAAGATGTCAGCAAGGATTCAGGCTTGCCAAAAGGTTGTTATTCCAATTACCTGGCTGTCAGGCACACACCTGGCCTTTCCCAAGGCAGAAGTGTTGACTGTGTAGAGAATTTGGACACTATAGGAAGATGGGTTATGACTGTAATACCCAGTAGGAACATAGGTTTGACTGCTCTGGGAATTAGAAAAGTAATAATAATGTTCATATAAGGCTGAGACGCTCTGAGTGAGTTTCCTTGGGGTTTTTTTGTACCTTATTAAGAACAAGATTGCAACATAGATTCTGCAAAATGCCTTCTCTGCACTAGAGCAATGTGGATATGACAAAATCACTCTGCTATAAACTTTGTGCCTTGCCAAGAAATCATATACTCCAGAGGAATATGAGTATATATGTTTCCTCTCCATCTAAAAATGCAGGTAGAAGTAAACGCAGATACATGTATATACAGACACAAATATGTGTATTATCCCCATATACACATGTAGTTGTTTAGTGTCTTTTACAGTTAGAGAACAGGTTTGCCTTCAGGTATTTCAATTTAATGATATGAAGCACCTCAGCTACACTATAACTGTTGAGCTGAATTCTGTTTTGCATTTTGATTATAAATTAGAAGAATGGTACATTAACTCTGTTTTGAGGCTAAGATTTAAAAAAGCTGTGTTTATTAAGCTGCTGCTGTGGTGATATTTGCAGCATACATTACATTTATAATTGACTTATTAAAACTTATACACTGCAAATTGTAGTGATAGCACCCACAGGCTAAAAAATCATCAAAATATATAATGGCAATTTAAGAAGTTTTGTATCCACAAATGGGATTTTTTATCTGGTGTTCTCTTGTTCTAATGTTTTACTCACAGCTTTTGCAATATTCAAATATGTAGCTGGAATGTTGCAAAGACTTATTGAAAGGGAAGCACGGCAGGAACAGACTCAGAAAAAGTATTGGGTGATAACACTAAAAAAGAGCCAATGTATAACAACATAGGACAATATTTCAGGGAGGTTTTACTTCAGATTTAAAGGGAAGGTAGGGCAGTCAACAGAGTCATCTTTTACTCTAGGCTATGGGTAATGTAGACTAATCCCTCACACCTTGTCTTCATAAAAGTGTATCACTATCTCCTTATCTACATTATTGGAACAGTGGATATTAACACAGAAAAGATTGCAACAAATTCAGAAATAAGGGCCATAAAAAGAGCTGACCTCCTAATGAGATCTAATGAGCTCCTAATGACTGCCATAAAAATGTTTATTCTACTGTATGGGCTCCCACAAAAGAGCAAACAAGAAGTGTTGTGATAAACCCCAATTTATACAAGATTCAACTTGAATTCCTTGGAACACATTTAGGGGCAAATCAATGACTTGGACTTTTTCAGGCTTGGGACACTGCACAGAGGGGGTTGGTAGATCAGAGATGGGGCTGAGGAAGTACCAGGCAAACAGAAACAGTGCAAAGCTATGAATGACAGTCTCTGTCAGGTTATGGTATAACCCAAACGCATAACCCATGACTTTGGTCCCTATGGCATTCCTGATTCTGCAATGACTTTTTTTCTTCAGCTTGTCCACATGAGTAAGTAACCAAAAATTTGTTGACCTGGAGATACTAGGTCTTATCTTCTAGTAATCAGGACAGGAAGTTTAAATTTAGACCTTGATTGCAGAAACCATTGACAGAGATGAAAAAACATGAGGCACAAAATGGCTGACGTTCAGAAAGACCTTAAACAGTTGTAGCAATTTATTTTCCTACTTCTAGGTGATTTATTTTCCTAATAATAGTGCACACAAAACAGCCTCGTGCAATTGGCAGAAACAATATAAGGATCTAAGTGAGACCCAAATTCTTGAGACCCAGGTAGCCAAAGGTCAGGAAGGACACCTTAACATACTCTTAAGGGAAGTGGATCTTCTTTATTGACTGTGTTGATCTGGTCTCCATTGACTGTAAAGGGAACTTAGTTCCCTGGTTTGCATACAGAGACCTGCATTGCTCCTCTATAGACATTGTAATGCAGCTTCCTCAATTTGGAATTGTGTGCCACTTTTTCAAGATAAGCATTTAATGCTTAGTCGGTACAACTTGGGTGAAATACATTGTGTGCTACAGACCATGTCTAGAAACACAAACCTCAGAACCAAGTCAGGAATTTAACTGATTCCCATTTTTGTGACAGTCCTACAAATCTGCTCACCTCTCTTGTGGCAGTTCAAGCACTGGGATTTAAAATATATAATGTGCTGGGTTACAAATGCATCTGCCACAGCTGCATTTACACCAAGGATTTTGAAGCCAAGACACCTTGTCATGAAACTGCACACTCCTGGGTGTCTCACTTCCCCTTTATGTTTTGAAAACTTCTCTTTTTGCTTCCCCAACTCAGAAAATAATCAGAGAGAAATAGTGGGAAAGTTTCAGTAAGTTCCTTCCACTGTAGTGTTTTGTGCAAGGTCTATCACAGAAATGTATCATGCTCTGAAATTTGACAGAGATGTGACAAGCCTTAGGTATTCTGGGCTGTT
The DNA here is from genome assembly GCA_013400415.1 of Scytalopus superciliaris. Classification (NCBI taxonomy): domain Eukaryota; kingdom Metazoa; phylum Chordata; class Aves; order Passeriformes; family Rhinocryptidae; genus Scytalopus; species Scytalopus superciliaris. The sequence continues at coordinate 142,209 of VXBX01000381.1, forward strand.
CAGAGCCAAGAACATATTCTGAAATTATGTGACATTCACTTCACTGAGGTGTTTACTGAATGTCACTGAAAGTGGCAAGTCAAGTTACAAAATACTGAGATAGATATGGATCAAATCCATAAGTAAATACCTTTGAGTTCTGTTAAAGAATGGCTAACAGTTCACTCCACATCTCACTGCATCATTGTATTAACACAGTTAAGCGAAGGCTGGCTGAGGCTTTGCACCCATGAAATAATATTTATGGAAGTACTAATGGTCATTGTAGCAAAATATATGAATCACAGCACTTTTAGAGTCTGAAGTCACAGCTGAATATGTTTTCTAGGATGGAACATGTTTTCCCAGTAGTCACGGTGAGGCTTTTCTTGTGCTGCATTGCAGCAAGAGAACAATCAGGCACCTCCTGCAGGTGATCATGGGCAGGCAGCCCAGCCAAGAGCAGGTGAAGCTAAAAAGCACAAGTTAAAATCCTGGCTACAAGATGTATACCAAGATGATTTCACCTGTGCCAGAGTTAGTAAATGTGCAGGCAATGAAATTTGACCTGGGCAGATCAAGTCCAGACCATCTCAGGAGTGCATGTAGGAGCAACGGTAAGCATTACTGGGAATTTTTACATAGGAAGGTTCAATACCAGTCTTGGCATAATCCTACCCTGCAGAATGGGGCTGGGTTTATCACCTGCAAGAGATCTCATGGTTTTGAGTTTATTTAGTTCTTTATGTCAGGGTAGGGAACACCATGAGCTTTTGAATTTCCAGAAAAATTAGTTGCTGAGAGCCTTTCCATTTGTTTTTTTCTTAGGTACTGGACCTATTCTTTGACCCTCACCAGACAGAGAGGGAGAAACCTCTGTCATGAAGCTCTGTCCTGGTGTAAAAGGTTATAAACCCACTAGCAGATCATATTAACAGAGGCTCTACTCTGAGATGTGTTAAGGAAAAGGTGATTCTGTAGTAAATAGAAAAACTCCACTCCTGTTTGTAATGTGGTTACATGTAAAATTGATCACATCTGAGTATCTCCCACTGACATTTATATTTATTATCTAACAAAAAATGTTAGTATGTTATGGTTTATTTAGCTTTAAATGGCAGCTTGTTTGCCTGTGGATTCATGTTAGACCACACAAAGGCAGCTGAGTTAGTCATAAGTAATTTGTGTATGGCAGTCTTGGAGGAGGAAAAGCATGAAAACTTTCATGAAAGCTTTCATGATTTTGAATGCTGCCTAATTTCTATCTTTTCTGCTGTCATTTATCTGAGATAAACTATTCAATGCATATGAAATGTTAATCTTGACTAATTCAAGTGGATGGCTGTGAATGATTTTCTCTTTTAATTTGTTTATTAAAAAGTTACCATGGAGGAAAAAATACATTTAAAAACAGCCACAAATAAAGGAAGCATAAAAATAATTGCAATTTCATTTGTTCCTGGTGGGATCTTTGTTATGGACAGGTCTGGACAGTGTAAATGAGAAGAAAAAAATATTTTAAAAATTGACGTCCAAAAGACATCAAATGTTTTTTAATTGAGATTGGAAACATTCCAAGTTTGACTTTCAAAAAAGGCTTTGATTTACAGTAGTTCATGTTGGGCTCATGTTGTGCCTGCCAAAAATCCAAAGTAGATCAGAGCTTTTTTTGAAATAAACACAAGCCTAATCTGATGTAGGTATTTCAAAACTCCCACTGCTTTAGTTGTAACATCATCTGTTACTGAATGATTTATAAATCATCCCTCTACAAGTACATGTCTATGAGGCTGAGGGTGATATATTTTAAGATGGGACAGGTTTAAATTCCATATTGCAATTGATGGAGACCCTCCACTGTTTTTAAAAGTATTTTTGAATTGGAATATCTGTGTTTGCCTCTATATTAAACAAAACAAGCAGCTGGAGTACAAGGATATAATGGAGGGCAGAACTTTCTAAAAGAATAAACAAAACTACCTATTTTTGCCTTTTTTTTTTTTTTTTTTTTTAGAAAATGCATGTTCATGACTGGGATTTGTTTATAATAAAAGAGTTTATTTGGAGGGATCATTTCATGTTGGTGGGGCAGGATTTGTGTCAGTTTAGGTATCTAAAAGCAACACATTTCTCATTTACATTAGGGTAGATTCCTTCTGGAGATGATCTTAGATACTGTTAATCTCACAGAGGGCAATTCTTCCCATCCTGACACCAAGAGTATTTATCCTCAGGAAATACCTTTGTGAGACAACTTTTACCATCCCCGAGGGAAATGTTCACCCTTTAAGTTGCAAATCTGATCCAGAGGACAGAACAGGGTTGAAATAGGGTGAGACTGGTGAATGCTGTCCAGTCAAGCACTTGGCCAGGGGTCTTACAAGAAATGTGGAGAGAAGCTGCTTCCAAGAGAAAGTTTGGATTGGATATTAGAAAAAAATTCTTCCCTGTGAGGGTGGTGAGACCCTGGCACATGTTGCCCAGAGGAGCTGTGGCTGCCCCATCCCTGGAAGTGTTGAAGGCCAGAGAACAGGACTATGAGCAACCTGGGATAGTAGAACATGTCCCTGCCCATGGGTGATCTTTAATGTTCCTTTCAACCCAAACTATTCCATGATTATAACTGGAATAACTGTTACTGAAAATCCAGAAAGGATCAGTATAATTTCTTTTCTTCCCCTCACCTTACTGACAGTTGTATAAACAAATCCCTCTGATTTTCCAACTTCAGGATTAAAACAAAGTCCTGATTCCTAGCTTCATTATCGCAGGAGTATACATTTAGTTGTAGTGGACATATTCCCTGAGGAAATAAAAATGTTATGGTGTAAAAATTTTGTCAGAAGAATAAAGGTAGGCTGACAACAAGGCATTATACAAGCACAAGCTATCATTATGATATTAGAGGGAAAGCAGAGCAGAAAAACAAAAGTTGCCAAATTCTAATTGTTTCATGAAAATACTTTAAATTTCAGCTTAGATGGTTCAATTCTAGCAACTGAATCTCTTAGCTCATTAGATGCACTTTTCTTTGCACAAAAGCAAACTGAATTCAGATATTATACCTAATTGATTATGGTCAGTTTTTTAATCTGTCACATCAGGAGAACCAATCAATTCATTCCACTGTTTGATGGTGAGGACATCATATGCAATTCTCCAGAAATATTACATAAATCAAATTTACAGTGCTGCAAAATTATTCTGCAATAAGTGCTGGGCTCCATGAATCCACATTAACATCACTGGCTTTTGTCATGGAAATCCTGAGTGATGACCTAATCTGACCCTATGAAATGATGCCATTGTAGATTAGCAATTAGAGTGGAAGAGTGAGTTCTAAAATCTCTTCATAGCATGTTGTTAAAAGCAAAACCTCACCTCACCCTTTGCATGTCAATGTTTACCTGTTTATTTTCCCTTTTTGTCTCTATTTTCAGTAAAATATTTCTCTTAAAAAGCATGTGTTGGGCATCTGGAGTGAAATATGAGGTGTTTTTTCACTGGAAAGAGTTAATCATCCATCCCCAAAGAGCAAGGTGAATCCAATAATCCAATATTGAGTTCACTTGCATTAGATTGGGCGAAGTGGCAGGGATGCTAAGTTTTATTTTAATATGTTAATCTAATAAAATGGTGCAGTTTATCTTATATCTTCAGGGAGAGGTGCTGATATTATCTCAACTTTAGATGCATCCTCACTTGCCTGTACAGATCAGCCTTCCACTTTATCAGGGTGATGTTACTGGATATGGCAATTTATAATTGGAAATGGCAGCCTGGAGATTTTCTAAAAGCTATGGCTTTTTTCTGAATGCTGTGGAATTTCATTAATTATTATTATTTTGACTATGAAAAGAGGATTTGCCCAAGGGCAGTTTTGAGGCTCCTTAAAGATTATTTTTTCTCCATGGAAGGTTGCCAAGATTTCAAATTTCTCTGTCAAGACACTCAGCTTTTTTGGTGGGAGGTGGCTGGAGTGAGCCTAAGCGTTTCCAGCTCTGGGAAGGAGACCTCAAGCATTTCTCATTCTCTTTGAGGCTGTTTTACCTCCCTGGAGTGGGGGCAGCTGTCACAAATTGTAGCCCACCAAACATTCCTCACCAAGGCCGCTGCTGCCGCCTTTTGCCATTGTATGGCATGGGGAGGGAACCTGCAGCCCATTCCTTAGGCAAAGGATATCTAGCTCACAGCAGGGTGAGTCTAAGCAAAGTGGAATTATTTGTAACCTGTAACATATATACTTATAAGGTATATATTTCCTTCTCCAGAAAGGAAACTACACAGCCTAAGAAACAACTGGAAAAGGGAGCATTACATGAATACTGAAATCTGAAACTGGGAATCGCAGACTTCTAGAATCAGAGAACGATTGAGGTTGGAAGGAACCTCTAGAGTCCAACTTGTGCAAAACTAGAGCCAGTTACATGGAGTCATGTCCAGTTGGCTTTTTAATATCTTCACGGGTGAAGACTCCATAATGTAAACCCCCTTGTAAAAAATGGACATTTAAGTGAGGAAAGTACTGGAAAATAGATCTATTTTGCTTACGTTTTAGAAGAAAAGGGATAAAGAAAGAGCAGGTGTAATCTTCTGCAATGAGGGCAAATGAAATTAAAAGCTTTAGTGCAATATTTTATCAAACCCTGAAAATTATCTTCAAACTTTTGAAAGATAGAACTCCCAATTAAATTTATTTTTTTTTCCCACCAAAGAGATCCTTGTGGAGCAACTTGCTTCTTTCATCCTCTTCCCATTTCACATACACAGAGGAAACAGGATCACGGCTCTTTTATACTCTGAGCCCTTCAAAGAATTCCCAGTTGAACAAAACAGAAAGTTTGGACCCACCAAAGGGCTGTGAGCGACTCATCTGTCTAGAGCAGACAAATCCTTGTGATGAGTCACTTCTCTTTAGATGCCAGTTTAAAAGTAATTAAATAAAAGGTGACGATAGAGCATTTTAAACCTCCCTCCACTGCAGTAGTTAGATAAAACCAACATCAGCTCTAATTCTGAAGCCTCAAGGTGTAAGGATAGAGGTAAAGGACTATGTCTATCCATGATGGGAAGTTTTCACCTTCATATCAGTGCCTGCTGGAGAAGAAACCTCCATGGGCATTGCTCCAAAAGGAATGTTGTGGTCAATGCTCCACACTGATCAGCTGCAAATCAAATCAGCTGAAGGTTGGACTCAATCTTGGAGGTCCTTTCCAACCTCAGTGATTTCATGATTCTGCGAAACAAGACAGCCTCAATTCTAGCTCATCAGCACTATAATAAAGGGGTGATAATGGCAGAAACAACTCTAAGAGCCTCATGAAGGGAAAAGACTGACAAAGAGGGGCTACCAAAATAATTAGAAAAGTATTCATCTGCCCGTTTATCTTTCGTCTGTAACTCACTTGATGTTTTGTCTTAAAGCTGTGGGAGAAAATTGATTTTTTTCCATTCCAGGGAAGAAAGGGCAGAAGCAGGGATATGATATCCAAGAAAAATATGTATAAGTTTCTGAACTATGCAAGAGGAATATCAGAAGGGAGTTCTTTTAGTCAAAACTTCAAATATATAAGTTATCATCCTTATTTACCCAGGTTTTTCAGGTCAGGATGTAGACTTTGGACATCCAGTTTTTTGTCCATCAACAGCTATTTTCTCTGCATCCATGAGGAGATCCAAAGTTCAGTACCCACAAAGCAGAGACCAGCTAATGGCTGCCTCTGCTCCACATGTCCTTACATTAAATCCATGTCTGAAGTACTTCGGAAGGGCATCAAGGGGTGAATGTGGCCTTTTAAAGGAATTCACATTTTTCAGCATCTATACTTACTCAATTCTTTATTTATAACCACTGAGAAGATCTGTACCCCAAAGGGAGAATCTGCTCACATCTCATTCTTTATTTTCTCCTGTTTCCTCTTTGCTCTTTCTCCTCTAATTTTCCTCTTTTCTAACTGTGTTTTCTCTAGTCTTCCACCTGTCTTTCTCTCCCTGCAGCAGCTCCTAACTCAGAGACTCACCCTAGTCTCTCTACTGAACTGATCATCAGCAGAAGAGATTTAGGGCATATGCAGAAACTTGAACACTTCTGAATATCTTTTTCATTTGGGTTTGCTTGACTTCACAGTGAAAAAAAAAATGGGAAATCTGTCACAGAAGAAAATATTCATAAATGCTAATACTTTTATTGCAGTAAAAAAAAAATTGAGGCACAAATACAAGGACCTGCATTCTGTACTATGGCATTAATACATAAAGACAAAGTCCCCTGTGGTTAGAACCAACAGATAATACAGCAAGACTGTATTTCCAGCAGTAATTAACATCTGGGCAATTATCTGATTCCAAATACAGCTGTCACTGTTTGACTCTATTCATGATACTCAGATTTCTTACCCTCCAAAAGAGGGTGGCCATGTGCACACATGAGAAGCTGCTGGACTGAGGTGCGTCTAAGGACGAATAAATCACAGAATCACAGAATGGTTTGGGTTGGATGGGACCTTAAAGCTCATCTTGTTCCAACCCCCTGCCAAGGGCAGGAGCTCCTCATGCTAGAACAGGTTGCTCAGAGCCCCATCCAACCTGGACTTGATTCACTATTTCCATGGAGGTACAAGAGTGTATATGTAATTCCAGGCATTTGTGACCAGCTTTTAACCCAGTTGTATCTTGGATGATGAAGTACTTTGGTGGATTTGACATTTGGACTTTTTATTTCACTGTCTTTCAGTCTTATCCATTTTTGAGACATATTACAGACCAGGTAAGCCAAAGGGGCACAAAAGAGGAAAAGCTCCTGTGTGGTTGTTCTCTGGAAAAACTATTGAAGTGGCATTTGATCTATGACTAATTTATTTAGTATTCAGAATTTAGTGAATTCTTTTGTCACATCACCCATCATAAATAAAAGGAAAAAAATAGAAACCTGTTTGATGCCTCAGGCATGTTTTAGTTCGTTGTTCAGGTCAGTTCATTTCAATGCTTAATTTTTAATGGTTCATTTAACATAACTGTTTAGACTTGAAAATATTTTCACATAAAACTTGGGGTTTTGGGGTCAGTTGCTGCCACCTCAAAACATTTTAAGTCTCAGATGACAGGTTCAACATCAGTTGGAAAAGGTGGTCTTGCTGCTTGGGCACTTGAATGGGACTCAGCACACTTGAGCTGAATTTCAATCTCTGCTACTGATTCTTTATGTGATCTTGGGTAAAACATTTATGTTGCATCTCCAAAGATTTTTGAGTACAAATAGTTCTGTTCACACAGTCACTTGCATAATTTTCATGTTTGCCACTCAGTATCCTTCCTGTGGAATAAGGAATCTAGTACATGGAGGAAAATGAAACCCAGCAGTGCCTGAGGTATCCAAAATCATGCACTGTTCATGGGTATGGGAGCTTCTACTTAAAAATTATTGTCTGATACACAACACTTTTTTAAACCAAAAACACTGTTATGGTGTCAGATCTAACCCCCACCTCTAAATCACAAATAAGAAACAAGTCTTTCAGTGCTGATGTGCAATTTCTAATTTTCCCCTAACTTTTGCCACCATTTGTTTGTTCCTTGCAGAAACAAAACTGCAAAAAGAAAGGAAGCATGAATTTCAGGTTTTCAAGCCCTCCAATAAGCCTCCTTCTCTATTTTTTAATTCATTCCTGCTGGATCTAGAATAGTAGAATTACAGTATGGTTTGGGCTGGAAGGCACCTTAAAGACCAACTAATTCCAACCCCCTGCCATGGGCAAGGACACCTTCCACTATCCCAGGATGCTCCAAGCTCTGTCCAATCTGGCTGTGAACACCCCCAGGGAAGGAGCAGCCCACAGCTTCTCTGGGCAACCTGTGCCAGGGCCTCCTCACTCTCACAGGAAGGAATTCCTTCCTAATATCTAATCTAAACCTTCTCTTTTTCAGTTTGAAACCATTCCACCTTGTTGTGTCACTTCAGGCTCTTGTATTAAGTCCCTCTCCATCTTTCCTGTAGGCTCCCTTCAGGTACTGAAAGGCTGCAATTAGGTCACCCCAAAGTTTTCATTCTCAAGGCTGAACAATCCCAATTCTCCCAGCTTTTCCTCACAGCAGAGCTGCTCCAGCCTCTGATCACCTTGGTGGCCTCCTCTGGACTCACTCCAACGGGTCCATGTCCTTCCTGTGCTGGAGACCCCAGAGTGGGGATATATCCCCAAGGTGGGATATATATCATGTATATACTATATACTTAGTATATACTATGACTTTCTTTCTCCTTAAATAGATGTTCTACAAAGATAATTCCCATTGATAATTTCATCACTAAGACCACTTTTTACAGAAGGGACACAATGTAAGTTTTGCCCAAGGTCATTATGAATTTATTGATTAAATGCTTCTTTCCTTTAATAAACTATTAATCATTTCACTGAACTTTGGGGTTTTTCATCTTCACGACTTTCTTGCATTCTCAAAAAAACCCTCAATAACCAAGACAAACTCATACACATAAAGCAGTATTAATGCATATGTGCAGGTAAATGAAACAAACAATATATTAAATCCACGGTTAGAGTGACTGAAAAGAGGGAAATTTGCCCATGGATGATTATTCTGTCAATTATTCTCTGCTCTTCAGACCAAGAGCAGGGAGCTGTTCTTGAATATGGATAAATATATATGGCTTATTGTAAAATCAGATTTGCACCTTAACCCCATACCTGGAGGGAGAAAATCCTTCCCGGTTTTACACTTATACTGGCAATTGAGGCCTACACTCATCCTTAAAGAAGCTGACTTGGCTCCTGACATCATCACACTTAAAATCATTAGAAATCATAACTTTGAGTATATTTTCCTCTATTTCAGAGCTCTTATATTCAGATTTTGATGTTTCTTCTGCCTGTCCTAGTGAATGTCCACCATTAAAAAAAAGAAAATAAATAAAAATAGAGGTTCTTCACACAAAAAGTATATGTCTAGGAACAGTTACCCTGATAAAAACACTCCCAAGTGTTGTGAGATAACGACATGGCTGTGAAATGATGGAATAATTAGCAAAACTTTGATGAGATTCTGCAACTGGAGTGATTAGATAATAATAATTAGAAACGAAGTAGATTTTCTTTTCTCTCAGAATAGAGCAGTCTTACCGGTTTGCCCTCATTTTTCCTGTCTGTGAAAATGAAACATCACTATTTTGTGTAGGAATTGCAAGGCCAGGGCAAACCTTGGCTTTGCAGCAGGAATTTCAGGCTTCACTCCTGACAGCTGAGTTCTACTTGTTTATAATTTCACCACCTACATGAAAACAGCCTTTGTAAACCCTCCCATGTTTCTTTTCCCTGCAAACTTTGCCTATCTTAGCCATGTAGGTTGTGTATTTTTGAGGATAAGGCTTTGCTTTCATGCTGCATTTGTGCAAGACCTAACAAAAGGAGACTTCTGCTACACATCTACTGCTATTCCCAGTGTTTGTAAAGTGCTTTAAAACCCTCTGAGGAGAAGTGATCGATGTGCTACAAAGCATTAGCACTGTAGAGAGATCCATACTTTGCCATATACAAATAGGCTGATTTCCCTGTCTTCAAAGGCAGCCAGGAATGTAGTCAGGAATAAGGTAGTACAGACAAAGCTATTCATTGATGAAGTGAGACAGCTCCTGTCACCTCTCAAATTTTAAAATCTAGATTTAAGAATAAATGCAAAAAACCCTCTTGATTTGGGGGAGCTTTTTTAGAAGCTCTCAACACTTAAGATAGGGATTTTCTTCCCCAAACAGCCTTCTCTGGGTTTGGTATCTGGCTTTAGCAATGTCAGAGTAAGCAGGTGGAGCTTTCAGACACAATCTTAGCCTGCCCTTTGCCAGAGCATCCCTCTGCCTGTTAAGCTTCCTTCCAAAAGCGAGTCCAGGCGCTCTCCCATCTCAAGGAATCTGGGCTGATTACATGGGAGCCGGGAGTCGGCAAATCACCTGACAAAGAGGACGGTGGTGTTTCAGCATCAAGGCTTCCCACAGGAGACATTACACCTTTAAGGGGGAGAGGCAGGAGGGGAAGGGGGGCAGCAGGGGAAGGAGGACGGATGAGTAGTGGCAAGGCATCCAGAATGTCACTTACAGTCGGTTGGCCACAGTTGTCAGGGTTCACTTCCATTAAGCTTTGTGTCAGTTCAGAAACTTTACACATGAGGCTGTGTGAAGCGTTCTGCCACTGCTGACTGCCCGGGGCTAGCCCACAGTACCTATCTTGTCACTGGTTTTCCAGAAAACCTCTCTGAGAATTAGTTGCACATGTTGGCCAGGCAAGGTTTTGTCTCTTATTTGTTAGCTCAGGACTGGATTTTTTTAAATTATTATTATTATTAGGTTTGTATATTTTATCTTTTTTTCTGCAAGAGGTAGGTCTTGGTTTGGGGGTTTAAGGAAGAGTTGGTCAGTATAAAATACTGCAAAGGTTAAGTGAACACTTAGTATGAGAATAAAAGTGGGTTGATAGTAAGAAATGAGTTCTCTTATCACAAAGTCTCCACTATGCAGTTTTAGCTTGGGCATTAGAAAAAAAAGACATCAAAAGTGACTGTAACAATGTGATGGGATCCATTCTGAGACTATTTTTCATCCACCTTAAAAAAGTAGAGATTATTATTAAGAATGACTCCAATAAATTTAAGTTGCATTCAAAATGGAAGAGTATATTTCTATATAAATATTTCATAGCAAATTTGGGGAAGTCTCACAATCTCTAGTCCTTGTTCTTGTAGGGGACTTCAACTTACCAGATTCTTCTGGAAAAATGATACAGAAGAGGAAAAAAAAATCTAGGAAGTCCCTGGAGTGTGTGGAAGAGAACTCCCTGACACAATGACACAACTGGTGAGGGAGCCAACTAGGGAAGGTGCCTGCTGGACTTGCTGTTTGTGCACAGGGAAGGACAGGGGGTAACGTGATGGTCAGAGACTGTTTGGGACACAGTGATCATGAAATGAGAGAGCTTTTGATTCTTGGAGAAGTAAGGAAAGGAGTCAACAGCACTACCTTCAACTTCCACAAGGCAGATTCTGGCTGATTTAACAAATGATTGAGGGAGTCCCTTGGGAAGCAGTCCTGAAGGGCAAAGGATCCCAGAAACGCTGGACATTCTCCAGATTGCTGGAGCAGGCCATCACCATGAGCTATCAAGGAAGAAGACTGACCTGGCTGAACAGAAAGTTTTGACTGGAGCTCAGGGAGAAAAAGCTAAAAGATGAGAACTAATTTTTTAATTTTTTTTTTTTTTTAAATCTGTTAAATCTGTTGCAGCATTTGATCAGTCCAAAACAATTACACAATGGCTGTATATGGACCAAAGTTTGGAAATTTTTCTCTAGGAACCTTCAAGCTTGATTTTGCCTTGGTTATCTCTCATTTCTCTCCTAGTGTTCACTTAGAAAGGAATGTAATTTTATCCTAAGTTACTTGTTCCCACACTGTGATTGGGGAATAATGATTGCAACAGTCTCTTCTACACACTGTCCAATACCAAGAAACTATCCCTCCTGTGAAAAATACACTCAGACTCTGCAGAAACAGAGCCTGGGGATGCCAAACTGAACTTTATGGGATGTCCAAGCATCGAGATCTCTGCTAACACTACACACCACCATCTCCCTCCTGCTTTTGCTTTTCTCAGGTCTCAACTAAGACAAAGGCTGGGAAACAGGAGCAAAGCACAAATATAGGTCTCCACTTAGAGGATAAACCTGGGATCTAAAAGGGCTGTATTTAAGTTCAAGAGCTGTCCCAGACAAGTTCACATGTGCATAATAAAGAAGGTATTTATCTCTCAGTGGATCATGGGAATTTAAGTAGGTACCTGAGCTCTTTGTAGAAAAGGGGTCTGGCACTGGCTCCCTTCATGCCTTTAAATAGATATGTCTCTGATCTTCACTTCTTCATTTTCCTTGGCTGATAGTAAACCAGTTAACATTTATGGATCAAGCTGAAAACAATTTTTTCTCTTATTATAAACCTTAGGGTGCAAACTTTGTCTCCATCTCTGATCTCTTCCTCACATCTCACCAGTCAGGCTGGTTATGTTTAACAAGTGAATAATGAGGCTGGCAAAAACAAAGTTGAACCTTTTATTTTTTGGTAATATCACAATTTCATAAGCCAATTCCATGCTCTAAGGAAACACTTCTGCTGGACTTCTCAGAAAAGCAAACTTTATGTATTTATTTATTTATTTATTTTATTTTAAGTTGCTCCTTTTTGTTTCATATGCCGGACCTTTTTATTTTCCCTTCCTCAGGCTTTGTTTTTGAGTTGCAAAAAAACGAAAAAGGGCATGAAAGGAAAAAAAGGGCAGAGAAGAAAAGGGAGAAAATGAAAGCTGAAAATTTGCCAGCCAAATGTTTTCAAAACATAACATTTATACACTGAACATAACTTTCCTTTTCCTTGAAGTCCTAGCCCAGCTTCTTTAAACTTCCAGGTGTGTAATGCCTCAAAAACCAGCACTGCCATTGGGTTAGTTTAGCACTGAGAATGGACACCATGTGGGGCACATGGATGAATGTACCTGGTGGGAACATGGTCCTTCTGCTGATGTTGCTGCATTCTGGAGTGAATGGTGAGGAGGAGACCCAACAAGGCTCTGATACAGGGTTGTCTCCCTGCCCCATCTGCCTCCTGCTCCCTTTCCCACTCACTAAAGCACTGAGGCAACCACAATTAGGGCAGTACCTTTATACTTAGACTGCTCGTGGTGTTGCTTTCTTCATACAAGCAGCAGCCTTTCCTCCAGGTTTGCACGATGAATAATGGAGTGGGAGTCTTGGAGGGGTATTCCTGTGACCTTGTGATTGTGAAGGCTGTGGTTAAACCAGCAAGTAAAATGGGCTAGGGACTGCTCCCTTGGGTTCTGCTGGGAGGGTTTGGCTCACATCCCTGCCTACAGTCAAACTCAGCCTCCAAAATAGGTCAGCTGCCTCCAGCCTGCCTTTTGGGAACAGTCCCTACTCTCTGCTAACCCTGGCCTGTGCCCTGGCCATGCTGATGCATCACAGGGTGGATGATCAGGCAGGAAGCCTCTGCCCTCACCTTGTTTATACAATAAATAATGGCCTAAGAGTCTATTGACAATTGCCTCAGCAGAGAAGGGAGAGAACAGTTATCTCCAACTTGGAGTTCACTCCTCCTGTTTTTAGATTTAGGATGGGATTGTGTGGGGCAAAATATCCTGATCCTCATCTGCCAGTAGGTTATTGCTAGGCTTTGCTTCTAGAACAGGTATCTGCTTCCCCTCTGCAATCAGTGGAGAAAAATAGGAAGAAAAGTTTAAATGAATCAATCTAAAGACCAAAAATTGGGTTGTATTGGTTACATGGACTGAGTTACCTTCTTAAAGTTTATCTTCCTATTAAAGAGGGAAGTCCTAAGTGCTGTTATTTCAGATAAGTGAAGTTAATAAGATGGAACCAACCTGTTAAGAGCTGCTTTAACATCCTTGTTAAAAAATCTGGACTCTTCAATCATGAGCCAGGACTCCCATAAAAATGGATGTCGTAAGATGACATCCACCCTGTGATATCTAGGCTCTCTACAGTCAACAGTGAGAAAGAGTCACTACTAGGATATGTTTATCATACTGCAGAACATATTTGGGACATGTCAGATGAGTTATCCTCTGGAAATGATTGTGTCTTTGTCTTTTTTTCTCTTTTTTTTTTTTTTTAACTAATGTCCATGAAAGCCCTGAGTGAGTGAATCCCCTCTACTTAAATACAAGGTTTTATTTTTTAGATGGATAATATGTGTAAAATGGATGATGTCCAGAAAGTCTGACATATTCCAAGAAGATGACTATAGCATGCCAAATAATGTGTAATCAGGAAGCTGAAGTTGTGGCTGCCCCATCCCTGGAAGTGTTCAAGACCAGAATGGACATGGCTTGGAGCAACCTGATCTAGTGGAAGGTGTCCCTGCCCATGGCAGTGAGTGGAAATAGATATTCTTTAAGGTCCCTTCCAACCCAAATGATTCTATTATTCCATAATTTGTGTACAAAGTACACAGAATTTGTATACAATCAGAACAAAAAAGAATTCTCCAACTTATTCGATTGAAAAGATCAAACACTTTCAAATATCTCACCCTGTTTTGAACTGCAAATCCTGGGGAATGGCTGAACTTTACAGAAGACCGTGAATCAGTATGTGAGTAAATCTGTTATTCTCAACTTTCCTCTGGGATTGTGCCATTGCACATCTGAATGAAAGATCTCTCCTTTTGAGGAAAGTGTCAAGCTCCACTGCAATTCTCTGACATAAAAAAAATTCCAGGGAAAGCCAATCTAAAATATGGGGTAAACCCAGGTGGGTTTGTGTTTCCTTATGTCTCAACTACTTAGAAGAATGGAGACATGCCAGCAAAGTTTAGTTCTCAGATAAATGGAGGTCCATTTTGAAAAAATAGCCCAGGCATGGAGTTTATCAATATCATGATGGCTCAGAGAGATGTCAGAGGTACAGATGCATCTCTGAACCATAGCACAGCAGTGTGAGATTATAGAAACTGATAAAACAGGTCAAGAAGGAACCTTTTTATTTCTGTTTTCCAGTGAGGAGCTAAAGAGGTTCCTTGTTCTGTGTCCTTAGTCCAGATAAAATATGTGTGTGCAGCATTGTCCATTAATGCTAAAATACATCCACCTCTAGAAACCAAGAACTTTCATTCCTCTTCATTATGGCAGAATAAAAGTAAAAACCTTTCAAAAGTAGTTCTAGACTCGGCTCACAAGTATTTGTGTTCATGTGAGCAGAAAGTAATTGCTAGTAGGGCCCTAGGTTATAAGCCAGCTGGGACAGAAGGTTTTTTGGAGATAACCAGAAGAGATAAGATGAATATTTCAGTCTCCAAAAAAGAATTTTGCAGTATTATCACTTATTTGTTGCTAAAAAAGTGTGCTACTTTATCAAGCATGTTCGAATCCTAAAACAAACGAACAAGCAAACAAAACCCCAACGCTGCCTTATTCTAGCTTACAGGAGAGACTAATACTCTTTGTTATTGTCTTTCTTTGAAAACCAAGGCTCATGAAAGTTTTGTTACATGCATTAAGAGTGCCTGGGAAATACCAGGACTACCCCAGTCCTTTGGAGAGGAAAACAGCAAAGAATGCAATTTTGAGCTACTTATTTGTAAGTAATTAGTTAAAAGTTAAACTGGAGCAGCTCTTCTTAGGAAGAAGGGAGCATCTTTGATCGTTTTCTTTATACAATGTGTGTGACTGGTTTTGGGTGGGTTTTTTTTTAAGTAGTTTTATGTAAGAACAAGTAACCATTGTATTTGGGGTGTTTATGGTTGATATTTTCAAAATGTGAGAAAGGCATCAAAATGTTGTGGCAGGGTCATTGTAGCCTTCTGTGTTAAATCAGAAGAGAACAACAAAAATGCTAGAAGTAATAAGTAGGTTTTGAAAATACCAAGAAGGACTTTGTTTGCTCACTTTTACAGCTTTAGTGGGAATTGGAAACCTAATTGTGGTTTGTGCCTTAAAATCCTCTACCCATTACAACTGAAGAGATATTCACTGAAAATAAGGTTAAGGGCTGGTGGACATCTGTATTACTTTTTTGTGTGCTGCATCTATCACTTATGGGTTTCATATGACTTGATATTGTCTTTTGACAAATATATTGTTTCTGTGTTCTTAGTGGAAAATCTGTGCTTAAATCCTATGGAAGAAGTTTGTTTTTAAGCATAAACACAGATTTATGCTTGGACAAAGGCTCTTGCAATTAAATAGACTGCATTTCTCCCTTATTTGGAACCTGTGAGTTAGTATAAGCACTCCAGTGATATTTTAGGGAAAAAAACTGAATAAAGACCTCTGATTTCTGGATTCTTTCCTTGCTTAGCCAGATGACACAGATGAAATTATATCTGGAAATTAAATCCTCTGTAAAATGAAGGCATTGCTACCTATCTTCTTTGTAGATCACCTTGCAGCCTTTTGAGGATCAGCACTAAGCAAGAATATTACACTTTAAGGCAATGCGCTGAACTAACAATAAGTACAAAAACAGAGGCTCACTCATTAAAACTCTAAGTGCTCTTTAAATATTGGGGATAATTGTAATAACAAATAATTCCCCACTGTGTTCCCATTATCCAGTTCTTTCCTTCAGTTCTTGAAGTCTGTAAGGTGGGGGTTGCAAGCCACTGATGTCCTGGAGGGAGAGATCAGAAAGGTTTTAAGTTGTTGGAGGTGTCATCGAGGCTCTAGCAAAATAAGGGCTGAGGTTAGGAAACTGTGTGGATGCAGTCAGGTTTCAGATAGCAGAGGTATTTTACTCTCCTTTCAGAAAAGCAGCTGGATACTGTATATTACACAAGCTCATGTACAAAGGGAGAGGTATGGAAATTAACTTTCTCTCTGGCTATGATAAACTACCAAGGGAAATTCATAGCAAATCTGTCTGCTATAGTTAGGGCTGTGACAGAGCTATTACAGAAAAATAAATAGTGGCAATGGTCAAAAGAATGTCAAGATGCTTTCAAGTTGGCTAAACAGACACTTATATCCTCCAGGGGTTTAGTGCACTTTGTCCCATCCCTGCCAATCTGTTAAACTACTGATGCTTCACTGTGTGAGGTCAGGAGTGGTGATTTCTCACATAATACCAAGTAGTCCAGAAAAGCCTGTAGCATTTGCATTGAAAATGCTTCCTAAAGAGTAAAGGGACTATGTACAGATGAAGTGAAAGGAGGTGATGGGGAGGAACTCATAGAGTGTACTTTGCATTGTAGCAAAAACAGCAGAAAACTTGCCCCATTTAATAGAAATGTTTTTAAGGCTTGATAAGGGAATTCTAGCAACATTGACTTCAATCATCAGCATTTAAAATTTCTTTGGGGAGGATAAAAATACATAAAATTTAATTAAACAGTAAGTACTGGAGAATGTGCTGGTGTAAACCCCAGTCATACCTAGACTTAATATATATCTGATTTTGTCACGCTGAACAATCAACAGTGGATGCAGCCACCCAGAATTAAAAGCACAGGTCCTTAAAACTCGAGAGAAATTAAATCCCACACCAGTAAACACATTTTCAGTGAAAAACTGTAAAGCTTGAGCACAAAATCTTTGTCTGTAGACACAAACTGAAGCTTGTCCATCCATCCTGCTGCATTGTCATCATGCTTGCTGGCACAGCATTTATCCAGGACACCTACCATGCCCTGAAAACTATTCCCAGACTTGTGTAAGACTTGGGTTATGTGAAAGTGGATTCCTAAAAAGAATCTTAGACTGAAACAAAAGTGGGGCCTAAAAGAGTTAACTGAGGTATCTTGCTCTGTTCTGCCTGTGTTAAGAACATCTGTAACTTGTTCTGTTCTTCTCACTGTACCCAAACCTAATCATAGGAAGAATACTAGTACCACTATACAGTGAATCTAGGGGTTATAAATCAGGACCAAGTGGACATTTGAATAGGTTAGAAGGGCTTTGAGCCAAGGGTTTCTGCAAGCTTCAGTTAACAGGTCACACAACAATAGAAAGAAGGAAGGTCACAGCAAGGAAGAAGAGCAGTTTCCCCTCTAAGTGAGGCTGAAGACCAGAACCGACAACCTAAAAGCTCTGCTAAGAGAAGATTCTGGAAGACTCCACCCCAAGCTCCGCCTAGGCCCTGTCTGAACTCCACCTATTATGAATATGATTATTAGATGTTGTTATTGTATGAATATACATGTTAAAATGTTGCAATCATGTACATAGACAGTATAAATTACCTAGCTTTTCACTGGTGCCTTTGAGCTAGTTTGTCCAGTGCAAGCTGGCTGGCTCCCTGATGTCAGAATAAATACCTTTGCTGCTTAAAGATAAAATTGTCTCTAAGCAGTTCCTTTACTTAAGGCTTTTGCAGAATCAAGACAGATATGTTAGCATTGAAATAGCAGGGGAGTATTTTAGAGAGGAACAGAGTTTGATAGTACAACCACAGCCAGAAACATGATGGTCAGCTTCTCGGAGGGAATGGTCCTTGACATTTCTTTGTTTGTTAGCAGAAATACATTCTCATAGTGAAACTTTCTCAGGCTTGTTATTGAGGTCCTGTCAAGGCAGAGTCGACCAAAAATATGTAATGAAGAAAAGATACAAATGATGCTGCTGTGTTTGGGTTTTGTGAAGCTCTCAGAGATCAAGAAACGTTTGATCTAAGCAAATCAACATTATATTTTGAAAAAATTATATGACTAATGAGTGGAGGAAAAAAGCTAATGATAGTTCACTGCTGAGAATGATATCCAGACTCTAAATTATTACACTTTTGCACTAAGTGTAGCTTACTCTGGCTCCATGTATGATAACCCTGGAAAGAAAATGGCTATGAATAGTAGGTTAACTGGTACATGCAGTAAGGGGGGAATAATTTGAGTATGTATTTGTTGTCAAATACCTTTCAGAGAGAACAACTATCTATACAGCAATATTTTCCCTTTACAGGAAACACCTTTTCATCCTATCATCTATACGAATTTGCTTACTTACAGCAAAGACTACTTTCATCAGCCATCAGCTTGAGATACCAGATCAAAACAGAATCCACACAGACTGTAATCCAAAACATACTAGATTTTAAGAGGAATCTCTTCTAGTGAGTTCCTTGATTTTGAGATCAGAGCAATGGCCTATGAATCCTGAGCCAAGCTCCTTTCCTCCTTCTAACCTGGAATCAGAAGATAATAAGATAACTTAACATGGAAAGGACATCAAGAGGTCTCTAGTCCAACCAGCTGCCAAGAAACAGTCAGTTTGGGGGTCAGACCAGGTTAGACTGTGCAGCTCTCTTTGTAAAGCCTCCAAGGATGGAGACTCACAACCTGTCAGGATGAGTTGCTCCAACACCTGACTGTCAGGAGGAAACTGTCTTTCATTATTCTGGTTGTAATCTCTCTTGTTTCTGGACACATTTCCATTGTTTCTCATCCGCTCATCATGCACTAACGTGGAGATCCTGGTTACGTCTTCTTGATAAACTTCTTAGAGGTTCTAGGCTGATCTTAGGTCTCACAAAACAACCACTTCTCTGTGTTGAACAATCCCACTGTCTTCTGGCACTGAGCAGGTATTCCAGCTCCCTGAGAAACTTGGTGCTATAACATGTTCTTCCACTGAACATAACAGAGTTGGCCAGTTCTTTATGTGTTAGGGGCCCAAAACTGGTTGCAGTAGTCTAGATGTAAACAGAGTACTGAGTAAAGGGAGATAGTCCCTTCCCTTGGGCTGCTGGCTCTGCTCCTGATCATACAACCCAGGATGTTGTTGGTCCTTGTTGTTGCCAGATCTCACTACTGACTGGTGGCCAAGGACATTGGCCACAGAGCTGCTCCTGAAGCAGTCAGTTTCCAGCCTGTACCACTGCAATTGGCTTTTCCTTCCTCTGTGCAGGGCATTTATCCATGTTGAATTTCTTCAGGCTCTTAAATCAGCTTATTAATCCCCACTGTCCGAATCCTTTTGGTTGTAACTCAGCCTTGGACTGTATCAACTGGTCCCATCAGCTTGGTGTCATCTGACAATTTGCTCCATCTCCTCCTTCAGGGTATCAACACAGAAATTAAACAGGACAAGTTCTAGGAGGGATCATGAGTTACTCACTGGCTTGAGTATGACCCATTAACCACCTCTCTCTGAGTCAAACCATAAAAGCATTTCATTTTGCCCATGCCAACTTCTCCTTCATCTCAATCTTTCCAGAACAGGAAGTCAGTCTCCTTTTGAGGAATCTGATAGCACTCAATTAAAATGAAAATATTGATTCTTAATTAAAACTCACAATAGTAATAAATGCCAGAGGTGACAATCTCAACTATTCAAGGATTATTTTTTTTAATTTTTTTTTTTTTCATATTAGTGGTCTGTACTGAGCCAAAACATTTAGAATAAGAAACATACCTGGGGCAGTTACTGACAATGATTTCTAAAGTCCTCGATACAGTCCAGACATCACTATCTAGGCTCTAAGTAGAGTATTTGACTCTAGATAATATCGAGTTGGTGGTAAAAAGCAGTTCTGGCTGCTCAGGTTTGATGATAGACAGTTCAGCACATTGCTTAAATAGCTAGGAGCAATGCCAATTAAAGTGAAATTCTGCTCTAACACTGACTTACAAGCCTTTTAAACAGACTGGCAAATCAAGAAACAGACTTCACTGAAATATTATGGTGTGCAGGTTTCAGAGGAACTTTGGAGGAAATTCTTTAAACCTTCATTAAAAAATACACCTAGTATCACAAAGCATGAAAAATATTTTCTAGGCAGCTGGTTATAAAAGGAGGGCAGCCAGGGGAAGTCTTATATGTTCATATTAAAGTCCAGAGCAGAAGGTTCAGGTTGCTGGTTCCATTACAGAAATATCCCCGTCTCTATCAAAAAAGTCTGTTTCTAAAGGGAGCTCTTTATTCGCTGTGTTGAGATGGAAACACGAATTTGATATCTATGAGAGGCCAACAGGGTTAGCAAGAAAACAGAGAGAAAAAAGGACAGAAGTAACCTTTACAAAGCACTTCTCCATCTGATACTGTTGAGTAGACCTGGCTGAATAATCCTCCTCAAATATTATTCATCAATGTGAATGCTGGCATTTTTCTCCCCCATTTCTGCCACATAATGATTTGTAAATGACTCTTATTTGCAGGTAGTCTGCTAGTAAAATTGCAAATGTTGGCCATCAGCATCTAAGTATTTGCAAATTGATTCTTTTTTTCATTTCCCCCCCCCACTCCTTGTTTCCTGCCAGATGCAACTATAAAAGAAATTCAAAGGGATGAAGTGAAAATGATATTCAAGTGCATATTTTGTTGGAAATATTGTGAGGAGGCTGCAGTTTCTGTGATGGGAGTGAGTGGTCTGAGGCTTAAGCAGCACATTAAATGGCTCACAGCAGCAGAAGCCAAAGCTCTGGACATTACATACACAGACTCTGATGTCTCCCAGGAAGGCTGGGATCATTAGTCCTGGTTCACTGACTTAGAGTTGGAGGTTCCTGATGAAAAGGACATAACACCAGGCTCAAGCTGAGACTAATGGGAAACAATACGCATCTGCAGACTCTGATGTTGCTAATCCAGCTCCTGCTGAGGATGAACAATTGGAGCAAGGGAATATTCCTCAAGCACTGACAAACTGCAATTGAGGATTAGAAAAGCCCCCTGAATGTCTGAATTTGTAATATGTCTCCAAGTTGGCATTATAAACAGTTGTCCCATAAAGCAAAGAGCCTTTCCTCACTCAGGAGTGTTACCAAAAATCATAGCAGTGTTAGGATTCTTTTGCTCATGGTTTCTTTCTTCATTTTTTTGTCTTGTTGAGTTTGGTAGGAAATTTAATGTGGCTGCTTGCTTCAGCTGAATATAAATTATGCAGAAAGAGCCCTGATACCTCAATACAGTAATTGTCAAGTCCAGTACACATAATGTAGTGACACTTTATGTCACCACACACTCCCATATGCCCAGGGTTCTCTTGAAGGCTCAATGTAGTTGAATATACAGCAAATCTGGTCATTGACCAATTTCACCATTCAACTATCCTTCCTGTTGCATAACTTATTTTGTGCCAGACATTATCAGCACCATTGTCTGCAGTCTTTCAATATTAGAAAATCTCTGGTGTGGTTTTGGCCTTCTAACTACATGTCTCCCAGCCAATTTGCAGGCACTGCTCAGGAGTTAGCTTGGGCAATGACCATTTCCAATAAGAATTTAGGATGTGCCCACCTGTTTTGGAGAGCTCAACAGTGTGGGTGTAGCCAGAAAATTATGGTTGACCTCAGGGAAGGAGCCACAGGATCCCTCAGCCTGCCAGAGTTAAAATGGCCTAATTGTCCTGGGTAACATCTACTGCAGTTCCAGATAATCTGAGTTTTTATTACAGTACTGGAGCTCTATGCAATCAAACTGATTTGCTTTAAACACTTCAAATAGAAGGTAAAACCAAGGCATGTCACCAAGTGTGGCATCTGACTTCCTCCTAAACATGGCAGAGAATGAAGCCCAAACAAGCTGGACCTAACACTGTAATGATATTGCAATTGTGATGATCTTTCCAGTTGCAGACAGCTACGTTTTTTAGGCTGGGGGATGAGCTTTTAGGTAGTGAGGTTCAACTTGTTGACAAAAAGCCCATTTCTTTCTTGTCATTCACAAATGACATGAGGATTCTTGGAGCTCTAGGCTGTAACTAATCACAGAATCACAAAATGTTTTTGTTGAAAGGGTCCTTAAAGACCACCTAGTTCCAACCCCCTGCCATGTGCAGGGACACCTTCCACTAGAAAAAATATAACTCCTTAATTAATTCTTGTTATACTTCACAATTATTATGCCCTCTTAAAATCTCCTTTCAAAGTTTGTGTTGGGGACCTATCCTGGATATAAATTATATTTTAAAAATAAGCTTGGGAAAAAAAAAGTCTGTTTTTTCCTGTCACTTAATCCCAAATTCACAGCTTTCACTAAAAAAATCTACTCCTTGTAAACTCATCATAAAAGGCTCCTTTGCAACCCCATTTTACTCAAGAAGCAATAAACAAATTCAATCTGTTGACTCCACTCAGCTGAATTACAAGCCTATAGCAAAATTTACAATCCAGTTTGTTTTTCCCTTCTTAGTCTCAAATTTGGAATTTTACATTGTTCTACATAAAACTTATTTTCCTTTTGTTTTCTAATAGGTAGAGGAATTTTTCTTTGAATGCTGAATGCTGTACCACTGTGGTAACCAATTATCTCTGCTCATTTTCATAGACAAAAGATATTCTTTGCAATCTTTGTTAAAGAAGAATGAACACCTAAAGACGAAGTGGAAACAGAAAGAGTGAACAACTGTTAGGTACATATTTGATATAAATTCAAGGTTACAGATCCTACTTTGTGTCCTCTTAAAAGGAATTAATTCTGCCAAATACACACCCTGAACTTCTCTTTAAAATCAGGCTGTGATTCATCTTCTTCTGAAGGAGACATCTGATATAAATCAGTAACTAGTTCAACTAAAGACGTTTGTTGCAGACACCTAATTTCTCATAAAAAGATAAAATTAAGGGAGTTGAATTCCACTCTTTTCAACTAAATTTCTGTGTGTTGACCCAGATTCTTACTTGTACAAACCACTCTGTAGCTCCTTTTAGGAGTTACACCCATTTGTACATATTGAATATCTTGCCTTTTTCTTTTTTTCCCCTTCTTCTTACACCAGTGACATCAAAAGGTAAAAAGTGTAGATCAAAGCTCATGCTGCACATCAAAGTTAAAAGCAAAAAGAAACTCAAGAGCCACTGTCAGTTTTCTAAAATCATGGATGGAAAAGGATCATCCCCCTTTTTTCTCTTTAATTTCAGGGAAAGCAAATAACCATCTACAAACAATCAGCATTTGACTCCCTGCTCTGAACCAGTAACAACAAACCAGTGGGGTCTTGGTGTTCTTGTCCTTGAGGTTTTTTTCCCAATCTTTTTCTAAATTCAACCTGTGTCATTCATTTGTAATCCATATTCCCTTCAATCCATACACACTTTTAGCATCTTTTTCCTGTGGCAAAGAGCTGCCCAGCCTAATTCTGCACTGAGTAAATAAACACCTTTTTTATTTGTTTTGTCCATGTTAGCTGACAATTCCATTTGATGCCCCCTTGTGTTGGGAGAGCCAAGGAAAAATCATTTCCTCATTTTCTCCTTGCCACTCAAGATTTTTAGAAATGTCATATTCTTCTTCGTGTTTTCTGCTTTTTCTTCTTTTTTTTCCCCTCTTTTTCTTTTTCTTGCCCCCAGGCAAAAAACCTTGTCTATATAATAGTCTGACATTCTTGTTTCCACACTGTCTTCCCGTTTGTGGCTTTTCCCAGAAAGACAGCAGCAAATTCTTTATGTGGGGTGAAATAGGAAAGCAGCACACAAAAAAAAAAAAAGAAAAAAAGAGTCAATAAAAATATTCTGTTGTGATAAAAATGTCTAAGCAATTTCCAGATTCAAAAATATTAAAGCAGAACGATGACAAAGTAAGAAAAGGAGCATTTTGTCACCTTTCTTTCCTCTGAAAATATGTTATATTTGAAAAAAAAATATTTCTTAAGTTGCTTCGCTTCTCTATTTTCTACTCTTTTTTTTTTTTTTTTAGCTGGGACTCAAGGCAAAGATGATGAAAAAATCTGTAAAAATTAGGAAAAGCATGTACAGTGGTACTTGAGATTCTAGCTAGAGAAAAAAAAGTGTCATAAATTTAATCAGACACAGTATAATTACAATAGACCTACCCTAGTTTCTGATATTTAAGAATTTCTTGCCCCAAGAACTCCTGCTGACCCCTCTGCCCCACCCACCCCAAAGCAGGATTTTAAATTAATTCAGATTAATTGTGTCAAATTAAGGTGAGGAGTTTGCAGACAGATTACTGAAACAGGAAAAGAATGTTACAGAGTTAGTTACACGGTATTTATATAATATTAGTTAAATATAGTTCCCTTCCACTCCGGGCATCTTTTAATACATATCTTGACTTTTAGAGTTATTTGAGGAAAATCTCCTAGTTTCAAAGGAACTGACTCCTATATTGGTAAGACTTTTCTTCCAAAGCCCTGTCTGCTGGCTACAAAATCAACTTTGAAACCTCAGCTGTCACTTTTCTTAATAGTAACTGTATAATTTTTCCATTGCACAAGAGAAAACACTGATAACAAACCTCATGATGTTTTTTGGGCAAATCCTAATTAATGTACTGGGCAAAAGCCGATTTAATGACTTTTTAATTTTAATAAATTTTTAAAACTAATTCTTGACGATATGATTTTTTTTCTATATATTATCAGAACTTGTCAAATGTGGTGTTGCTGCTGGGCTGAGAGTTAGACTCAATCATAAAGGTCTTTTCCAACCTTAAAGATTTTATGATTCTGTGAACTTTTATCTTAAAACAAATTTTCATTTAAAAGCACTAATTCAGGAATGTCCAATCACAGATTGTCATTTAATTTCAAATTACTTTAATGAAATATTTCAAATTACCCAAATTCATCTTTAGTTAAAAGTTTTAGTACATTTATAAGATTTGGAGCTTTTATCCAATTTTAACACAAGCAAAAAAAACCCTGAAACATAAAAGTATTTCCTGCCAGTCCCTAAATTGCACTTTTAAAAGGGAATGAAGGGGCAAAACATGGGGGAAAAAAAATCAACTTCCTTTTCTCTTTGACCTCCAAATGCAGGGGCAGGTTTTGTAGCACAGTAACTTTATAGTAGGCTGATATGGGAATATTTGAGATTTAAAGNTTTATAGCAGGCTGATATGGGAATATTTGAGATTTAAAGCACGCAAAGTACACAACTTCTGTCAAAGTTAATTGTTAATATGACAGCTAGAAAATGTATCCACAACTTTTGAACTTCCTCCGTTATCAGAGCAGTACTCCTGTCCCAGTGCAAACACAAGGCTGAGTTTGAGGCAATACCCCCACAAAATACCTGTGATCTTCCTGTTGATGCTCGGTCTGTTTCACTGACTTTCAGGACCCACTTCTGCATTTCTCTTCTCTTATT